>KN838564.1:199712-218631 GCA_000827195.1 Laccaria amethystina LaAM-08-1 | reverse complement strand
ATCCTGTGATGCCTTGTGAAAGCCTGGGAAAAAGCTTACAAACATGTTTGTCCCAGGATAAAAGTGGTTTTCCTGATGTCAGGAGCCTTGCTTACGCACATATACTATGCCTGATGTAATGTCCGGATATAATTTAGGAAAATTCTATGCTTGATGCCATATCCGGAGGATTTTTGCAAAATATCGGGAAATTCTGTCCAGAGGAAAATTGTCAAATTTGACGATTTTGGGATCAGGGATCCAACACTACTTTCCGGGGTCCTACCGACGGCCTACAGACAACAATCAGCACGATGATGAAATCCACCAACACGAGAAACAGTGCCCAACATTACCAATTAGAATATCCTGAGAAAGAGCAACAACTTTTCTGGCCAGGAGCATTCTGATTATATTTAAAGTTTTTTATATGGGAAAAGGCATGGCATTTTAAAAAATTCGGGCCAAGAACTTTGCTTCACCTTTCCCACAACTTTCTTAGCTGGTAAAGGGTGAACAAAAGCTAAAATATTCAAAGGATTTTCATGTTTGTGATATTGTAGTAAAAGTTGGACCATTGAGTAAAATTAAGAGGAAAGCCGAAGCAAAGGGACCCTTTGTTTTCGGCACGATGCAAAATTTAGACACACTGACAAAAGGGGGGAGAAAGAATGAAATTTCTGAGAAAGGACTCTTTGTTTGGATGATGCCGCATAACAGGCAAGGTGTGTGGGATTTGTTCAACTATTCTTTGGATTTTATGAGCAGGAATATTCAAATCTTTCACATGACTTTCTTCTTTGTGGAATGGGAAAAAAATAATTACAAAAAAGAGTATTACCCTGCATAATTATTAGCCTGTCCTCATAATGTGCCAGCCCGGAAAAAGTGTCGCACTTGCTCTGGCTATCCCACTTTGGGATGTTGTGCTGTGTTTCTCGTGCAAGCTATTGACGACTACGACAGGTACGATCAACTACTGATCTAATCGGCGATCTATCGGTTGAAACTTTTTTTCCTGATGTCCAACCCCTTCACAAGGCTCAAGCCACCAGTTTCAAGTTCCAACACCGAGATAGAGCGTGAAATTGATTATTACTGTGCGCCTACAGTATAACTAAGTACTACACTGATCGTTTATGTACGCTATATATGGTATATTCCAGCCAGTGGAAGTCCTTTCCAGGTTGTGGAGTTGACCCGCTTGTCCTCGAAAGGAGTCCTCTCAGATTATCCTGAGAATCCTACAGAATGGCTTTCCATCGCCAACACCCCATTCGCCTCTACACACTCACTAGGATCTCGAAAGATCCTCAATGGAATATGTCCCGGAATCTGCGTACGCGCACGATAAACCCGCGACTGCAAGTCACTCCTCCTCTTCTGTGCATCAGGAAGTGACGCTTTCCTTTTAGGTTCCACAGATGACGTCGAGACGAACGAGGAGTTCGATTGCATAGCAGGGGACTTGGTAGATAATGTGAGAGGTGGTGTGGCCTTTGCGGGTTGGTTAATCAACTTCGCATAGACGCGTGTGGAGAGAGGTGACTTTGTGGCGGCTTGAGCTGCTGATGACGGGGGCCATAACTCTCCGTCTTTTCCATTCGCGAAAGGCTCAGGCTCTGAGCTGATCGGTGCTGAGCTGAAATACTGTGACGCATTTTCTGGCACTTCCAACACGCTGAGTAAAGAAGATTTCTTCTTCTGGGAAGAAGTCGTGGAGCTTGAAGAGGTTGAACTCAGACGACTCATCAAATGATCAGATAGAACTCTCTTCACGCCTACGAAGATAGTCTCCTGGCTGGCGGCAGGATCAACAGTAGAGGCGGTACTGTCAGACCTGGCGACAAGTGGAGCCAACGGAGGCCGTGTCCCAGCTGCATCCATCACAGCCCACCCAGTAGGGTCATCAATTGGCTCTGCGGAATCTACGTCTCTGATGAACACTGCCAGGATAGTGTCAGGGCGTTCGCGTGCCATACTGTTCAGATTATATGAGCAAGTGCACAGCCCAAATTAGACCTAAAATAATGTACTCAGCATAGAGCTCCAAGTCTTGCTCTCCGGAGTCTCCAATGAGGAAGAACTTTGACTCGGGGAAGGAATCCAGGATGTCAACGAGTCCAGCGCGTTTGCGACTGGCAGGCGCGGAAAGAAGTCCACTGAACAAAGACCGGCCAGCATAGGACCTGAGTCTTACTGAACCTACGACGATACGATGTTAGAGAAAGTGAAAAAGGAAGGTTTTGACATAGTTTACCAGTGGGAAGCCCTGCGACTTTGACGAAGTCGTTTATGATAGGAAGAATCCCAAAAGGGCCATTTGACTGACAAGACTGATCAGCTTAGTCCAAACGTTAGATTGGGTAGCACTTACGACGTAATGGAAGCGCACACCCCTTTTAAACATACTTTGATACCATTCCCCCATCCCTGGGATAATATTGTCTTGAAACTCCCTCACAAACACGTTCTGGAATACCACTCGCGCGCCACTCACGATATCTGACCTCTTCACCGTATCGTCAATGTCAGAGATGACGCGTATAGGGCAGTGAGTAATCGGAATCTTGATCATGCATGAAACAGGCGACGGTTGGACTATAGGAGGCACTTGAGGAGAGAGGGTCAAGGGTGGTGGCATGAGTTCAGCAATAACCTTGAAATTGTGCTCCACGACGGGTTCACCGAACGCAACGTGCAACGCTTGGGGATGCTGACACATGACTTCCCAATCGACTTTGAACCGCACTTTAAAACTTCCATCTGGGCCGGTGGATACATCTTCAGTGGCTAGTGGTTTATCATTTTTAATGTCCAAGGCATCGGCTTCATCAATAGAATTAGCGCGAGGAGGATTTTGTTGAGGTGATGCGAAGAGGTATAGGCGGATAGTGCGGTTGGCAATGGCTGAGAACCAAAACGGTTGTAGGCGAGAGTCGAGGTTAGCGTGAAGACGACGAAGCTCTTCGGGGGGGATGTTAGATGAGCCCGATATGGGTGAAAGTATAGGGAGATCCTGCGGAAGGTTCGTTATCGAGGACGAGGGAGAGGAGGATGCGGAGTCCGAATCATTATCCCTTATTCGTTGATATTCCCGCTCTAAAGCTTCTATTTCATAATTTTCCGTTATTTCTGTAGGACGCGGAGGAAGGTTGACTTGCTTGAGAAGTTCTTCTGTTGAGGCCGTCAAGGGAACGGAGTATAGCGTGTCGGGGGGTGCGTTAGGATCCTCAGGAAGTTTCCGCAATCCCGCAAAACCTTCCAAGACGCGTCAGCTTGATAGAGGAAAAGATCTAGATGAGGCGCACTTTTGGCCAGACGAATAAACGTTCGTTGGGTACGGCTTGCATTTTCCGGAGATCGATAGGAGGCGGCATACCCAGAAATGAAAGCTTCGACTTCAAACGGCCTTGGGGCTGGAAAGGTGTTCTATTAAAGCCCCTGTGACAGAAATGTCGAGGACCCACCTTCAGTCTCTGTGCCTACGGCGTACCTTCGAGCAGCCCAGCCAGGAAAGAGACTGACAATCTCTGTGCTAGGCGATGCGGCCTCGCCATTACATTTCCTCCTCAGCAAAACCTTCTGTTCTGCCCATTCCCGCCAATTTTGACGATCCTCCTGGGGGGCGGTCTGTAATAAGCCTCTGATGGTATATGTGCCCTTGACGCCTGGTTCACTATTGATGTAGCCTTTGACGCGGGTTCCCGCCGAGGACGCAAGAGATCTCCAGGAGGACATGGTTTCGGGCATGGTGGTGGTTATAGAGTGAATGATGGGATTTTACAAGGACGATGCATTTTGAGTTCGAGAAGCCTGAGAAAGCCACAACGAGATCTGTCAGTGCCACGGTGGCAAAAAAGCTTTTGAGCGCTCTCCGCCTAACCCCGACTCCCCCAGAACGCTCAAATGAACGCGCTGAGGTTGGCAACGCGATGTTGGCGACCGAACGCGCTTTTTGCTGCGAGATCGTTTACTAGCACTCAATGCACCATGTCTGCTGAGAGTGGCCTCAGTTCATCGCTCGAAAATGCTGCGCAAAAGATTATGGAGCTCCTTGATGCTCCTCGCGCAATAAGCAATGGCTTGCAAATGCGACCCGACCGTTTTGTTGCGGTCAGAAGTCTGGCAAGTCATACACATTTTAACCCAGAAACCTAATCTAACTGACCGTGAAGTTAGGGCACCCGTATATCGACGGCATGAACTTTCCCACCTTGGAAAAACTCGTACAGGAAGACGGAGACAACCGCTATGAACTACTCTACGAGCCGTACTCACACTCCCTTGGCATGGCAGAACATGTTGATCAATGGTGGATTCGAAAATCTCGGAGTTTCCTCAAACCTGTACGGCTTTCGTGCTTAATCTATTTTCCCTGTTAACACGCTCTTTAGAAAGTGGAACACGAAATGAGACGTGTTACGCAGCCTCAAGAGTTCACACTAGCGCTCCACATCACGGGGTTGGAATTGTGGCCATCCATCAGTGCGTATGAAACCTATACACATTTCCCATCCTCAACTAACGCCGTTACACAGAACGTACGGGAATATCCAAGATGTCACAACCACACATTTATCTACAAACCCAAATCCCGGAGTTCATCGCCAGCAGCGGTATGTTCCAGCACCTTCCTTATCCAGCCTTTCTCAGAAGGTATCTTGGCAGCCGAGCCTAAGGAGGAACAACTTCTCATATACATCGACCTCAAGAAAGCCATGGACGCGGGTATCAAGTTTTACGCTTCTAGTGCGGGGTTGGTCACCCCTGGCGACGAGGCGGGCTTTCTGAGACCGCGATTTTTTCAGTACGTTTACGTCCGTGTCATCCAGCGGAAAACGCTGTTAGGAAAGCCATCACAGCCTTGGTTGGTTACGCCGAAACGACCCCTCTCGACGACCAGGCTCAGGTTAGGGTTGAATCCCAGACGTCAGTAAGCCATACCTTCCATCGCAACTCTCAACGAACCATTGATATCTAGCTTGTTTTAGCTAATCTCCTGTGTACTGCTATCGAGAGGGCTTCCAAACCACCACTGGGAAGTAGTCAGTCTCGACTCCAGCCCCAATAGGGCACTTAAGTTGTTGTGGATATATCCTGCGACTGTTTGAGCTCTGTGGGAGAAGCACCAAACCCAGCAAATCATCCTACTACAGCCACTGGCGACTTTTGAACGACACCCTCCTCCCTGCAGAACTCCTTTAGCTCACTTGTGGAGAGCGGTGTGGAGTCGGTCAATACTCCCCGTCCTCAATCCCGCTATTGCTAAGAAGCGCCAAGGACAAAAGAAGACCGTCGTGGCATAATCGCATGAGTCGCATCAATGGATCAAGTTCTTTGGTTTCATCTCTACTACTTATATTCTAAACCTCTCAAAAAATGGCTTTCGCCGACTCATCCTTCTATTTGTTCCAACTACCAGGACATCGACCAACCCTTTCATCATCTATCGCAATCTTTATCCATAACTTGCGACCCCGTAATCTACCATCATGCTCCTCCTTTCCAACGCTTTCCTCTTCATCAGCCTGACCCTTAGCGCAAGTCTCAAATCAGGAAGTGCTTACCCTCTTAGTTTCCTTCTGAGGGACTGGGAACCAGAAATATGCAACCCAGACTTTGAGGGCTCAGCACTCTCAGTAGTCGGTAACCACGGAGAGTGGGGCGCTCAATATATCAAGCCTGGCTCCCACGTTATCGGGACTAGCACACGTGGGGCTCAGGTCGCCAACCCCGACTTTCATTTCACGTTGACGCATAATGGAGAGACTCCAAGGAGATATGTCATCCAGTACGTTGTTCTGTTCGTTTTTCGTTGTGGTAAATTGAACTTACCGATGCGCAGGGACGTTGATAACGATATTTTCGTAGTCGGTATCGTGGATAACAAGCTCCAGCTCCAAAACCTGAACATCAGTAACCCGTGAGTCGACCCGTTCTCGTTTCTACCCCTTCAATAAGATAACATAATGAAAAATGCAGGACTCAGATCTGGAAAGTTGAATGCGAGTTCTGCGACTCCGGGTTCGCAGGAGAAGATGCGTATCTTGCCGCGTATGACTGTGCCATCTCCTCACCGACGACGGAGGGGTGTGTTCAGCTGGGATTGAATAAGACCCAGCCGTTGACGCTGGTTCCGTGTAGTAGGAGGGATGAGAAGCAGAGCTTTCAGTTTTGGACTGCTAATGCGACAGCGCGTGGGGAGTGAGGGGCTTTCTGGCTTTTGGATGGACTGGCTATATACATTATTTTTATTCTGGCGTTAATAAAGGAATGCGTTTGGACTGATCATGAGGTTGTGTGTCCATGTTAGATTCCGATACCAGCCCTCCATTGAACCTGACCAACGTCCTCCTACTAACGTCCCACATCTGGATATCGCCCAACGTCACTGAGGGCAGCCATCACCCCCACTCGCTTCATTTTGACGACCTTTTCTATTCGGAAACCAACTGGTTAAGCGATTATAAGTTGGCAGCCTTGTGACACCCTATGTCCGGCGAAGTCAGTGGGGGCCTCGAAGACATTCAAGAGGTACGCCCGTTCAGCTCTCAACCCATGGCCTTAATCCATTTCAATTTAGTCCGAAATCTCTGGAGACAATGAGGTATACCTCTTCCAATGGTTGTCATCGTCGGAGAAGAAGTTGTCGGATATATCGCTCGTGAGCTAGTTGCATGTTGGAATCCCGCATTGTCCTCATATCCCTCCGTTACAAGGCCGATTTAAAGGTTCAGCAACCTGGTTTTGAAAAATCCTTGATCAAAATCGTGTCTGCTCCAGATCAATATCCTTCACCTGGGCGTGCTCTGAGGAATCTGGTTGGACGATGTCTTGTCAAGTTGTACACCCGCGGAGAAACGAGGACGATGTTCGACACTCTCCAAGCGTTTATGAAGCTCGTAGGAGATTTCAAGACGTTGGACAAGGATGCGAGCAAGATGTAAGTCAGTCCCCTCCATTAATAATTTTGATAAACGCCCTCATTCCTTGACGCAGTGCAGCATTTTCTTGCATCGGCGACCTTATGGCCGCTTTCGGTTCGCAGGTCAGAGACCATCGCAACTTACGTGAAGTTCTATAGCTGACTCCATCAAAGGTTATGTCATTCATGGCAGAGATCACTGTAGTGACTCTCAAAACATACAAATCATCCATCGTCAGCTTCTGATTTGTAAACTGCGTTGTTCAGTGTCTGATTTCCATGTCCAGTCCACCCTTCTTCGGTATCATGCACTCAAGGCACTTCAGAAATCCTTACTGACGGCAAAACGGGCTGTTACCGACGCTCTAGCCAAAGACATCCTCAAACAAATGAAATATGCCCTCACCGATAAGTCGTTACCTGTCCAACGTGCTGCTTCCGAGGTGCGGAAAGATTACAATTGGGCTCATCATACTGATGTTAAAACAGGTACTTATGGCTATGTATTCCATTCCAGATGGCAGCCACCCATCGTCGAGTGAAGTCGACGCAATCATTAGTCTATGTGTCAAAAGCCTCGATAATGCGGACCAGATCACTCGCCATGCTCATGCACAGCTGGTTGGACATGTTCTCTCCTCGACACAGATTGAGAGAGTTGCCCCGGTCTCAGAAGCTCCGCAGAAAGCGAAGAAAGATCAAGAGCTTATCGAAGACGATCCACCAACATCCGCTCATTCCGCCACCGAAGTGGCCAAACCTCTGTTGACACCCGTTGAAATGTTCTTACACCTCTCGAATCAGCTCAATAAAAACAATTTGACACGGAAAACCCGCGTCGGAATATTTGACTTCTACGCGGCTGTCTTTGTTCGGCTTGGCGCATCTTTTGTCGAGTCCAACTTTTCTCTCATCGTCGCCCATCTCATTTCGGAGGTTATCCTCAGCCCAAGGAACGCTAGCCGCTATGACGTTTTGCTCACGAGAAAACTGGTTGGGATTTTGATACGGGACTTGATTGGGGTTCGTATGTTGAGTGAGCAAGGTCAAATCAGTGCGATTCAGGAGTTGGCCAACATCTACCTCAAACGTTGGCCTGCGATGATGCCAGGCCAGACGGCTCCATCCTCTTTAACTCTCGTCGTCGTTCTCAAAGAAGTTGCTGGGCTTCTACAACAGCTGGGAAACGCCCCTCCACCCGTGCAGGTCCGCTTTTCTTATTCGCGTTTCCTTCTTACCTCTTTAACACGCACTTTTCCATATAGGATGCCCTTTCTGAGCCGCTAGTCACTCTTCTCTCCCATCCTAGTCACAGTGTTCATGTGAATGCTGCGTGGGCCCTTCGATGCTTTTGCTACTCAACTCCCCTCCGCCTACCCAAGACGATTTTGATCGTTATGGACAAACTGCAGCGGGATTTGTCATTAATGCTGACACCCACAGCCTCTCTCGACGTACCACTTCGAGCACTTGGGCACGGGTACGGTCTTGCAGCTTTGGTTTCAGTGATTCCACAACGACCGCTATACGTCTCTTACGATGTTAGCGCCAAGGTACTAGATATGGCTACTCAGCTATTGAAGCGTGCCGCAGAGCATGATCTCAAGATCGGAGGTATTGAGGTAGAAATCGCATGGACGCTTATTGCCTCCCTTATGTCTTTGGGTCCCAATTTCGTTCGCCCCCACCTTCCCCAACTGCTCGTCCTTTGGCGGAATGCCCTTCCGAAACCGACGAACAAGGACTCCAATGTTGGACGCTCTGTGACTGAGTGGATGTTCCTGCTACACGTTCGAGAGAGCGCGCTCGGTGCAATACTTTGTTTCCTTCAGCATAATTCGTCCACTCTTGTCACTTTAGATGTCGCTCGTCGTATTGCCTCAGTTTTAAGCAATGCCCTCCTTTTCGCCAATAGTTTTATCGCTCAGAACGTTGAAGATCCTTCTGATATTCAACCTCCTGTCGTCCCTAAGAAGGGCTTGACAATGCGAGATCGGGAATCCCTTCTTCGTCGCCGGGTATACCAATGTTTTACTGCACTCGGGTTTTCCAGCATAGCAGAATCAACACAGGCCACTCTATTACAGTCTGTGGTTTCTCTCTTTGCAAGTCCTGATGGCTATGCTGGCTCCTCGGTGCAAGCCGCCATTGCTTCTTCCACTGGGTCATTCACCTCTGTTTGGCAAAGTAATGACGGATACGCCTATGGTGTCACATTTAATGAAGTGGTGGATTTTGGAGGGATTGGATCCGAGGACTCATCCCAGGGTACCTCTGATTACCTCAATAGAGACACGGTGGAAGTATCAATCGATACCCTGGTATGACCCATTTCCGATCCATTTCCATCCCTAATAATGTGATTCTTCAGCTTCGAAAACCTATTCTAGGTGCTTGTGAGCACGACCCTTTGTCCCTATGCCAGGCCAAGTTTTCGGATTCCGAATACCAACTTTTCGAACCTCCACCTCCTGCAACCGCGGTAGTGGACACTGCGATTGAGCTGTTCGCGCGGCTTCTTCCTTTGCAGGATCTCACTTCGACAGTCAAGGTCATGACGCAGCTCGTCGAATCCGTACGCTCTCCGAAGCTTGAGAAAAATACGGGACGGAAAGCCGCCGTTTTCGTCAATGCGACGGTGGCCCTTGTTATGGCCTTGAGAACTGCCACGACATCTCATTTCCGTCAAGCTCGTGACACATTTGGAAGCTCTCAGGTTACAACCCTGCTTTCTTCCTTCTTGATGGTTCGGCTACCGTTTCTACGATAATTCTTGTTTCTGGAACTGATACATCATTTTAGGATGCTTTGATTGATGGAGATCTTGTTTTACGTTCTGCTAGCAGTGAATCTATTGGAAGACTTGCCAGCCTTTCTGGGACCACCTTCCTCACCAGTCAAATCAAGGATCTCGTTGATCAGGTGGTGAATAATCGTAATCCATTTGGACGTGCGGGATGTGCACTTGCATTTGGAGCAATTTACAGCCATGTCGGCGGACTAGCTGCTGGTCCTTTGCTAAAAACCACCGTCAACGTCCTGATGTCGTTGAGCAATGATCCCCATCCTATTGTTCACTTCTGGGCTCTAAACGCTCTTGCAAGGGTGATCAATGCCGCGAGTTTAGCATATGCACCCCATGTTTCCAGCACGCTTGGCATGCTCCTCAAGGTGTATCTCATGGAGTCTCATGAACGAGAGGGCGGGACCCTCGGCAATGCAAACGTCAGCGGCGATTGCCCCGCATATCCTGTTGCCTGTGAAATCATTGACGCAGTTATCACAGTGCTTGGTCCCGATATTCAGGAGTCTTCTCGCACTAGATCTCTGATTCTCAACCTTGTCCATGAATTTTCTCTGGAGGATGACGAAGGCATTTCCGTCGAAGCGATCAAGTGTATTCAACATTTCCTCATGTTTGCCCCCGAATATGCGAACATACCAGATTTGGTGAAGCAGTTTCGAGGTCATCTCTCGTCTTCTCGCCGGCCTCTCAAAATCGCATCAATCAACGCCCTTTATCAACTTGTACAGAAGGATGCTCTCGCCATGTCAAGGTTGGGTGGCGACCGACTTGTGGAGGACCTCTTTGGCATGCTTGATGATGACTCTTCAGTTCAAGGAGTGCGCAATGTCATCACGAGTTGGCTGCAGCAAACAGCCATTCATAATCCGTCTGCTTGGATTGACTTGTGCCAGCGTATCATGTCACGGACAACGGCATCCCAGCAAGTCGTTGACGCTGCTCGACAAAATCTTCGTGATGATGAGGGAGAATCATTAGCTGGCAATTCGCAAGGTGCTGGTCACGGGCACTTGACATCTAGATGGCGCACACAACTTTTCTCGTTACAGTGTCTTCATGAGATTTGCACTATCGTCGCAAACAGTGGACGGAGGGAACATCTAGATGCTATTGTAGCACGCAGTAAGGGCATAACCACGACTTCTGGACTTCTCTTTTCTCGTGTTGCCGACCTCATCAGGATGGCATTTACGGCTTCAACTGCATATGTTACTGAGATCCGTTTAGAAGGGCTTGTTGTTCTAAGGGACGTGATTCAGGCAAGGGATTTTCTCGGATGGTCACAAAGTATCGGAATACTGATTTCTTCGTTCCAGATATTTGCCTCATCGCCTGATCCCGCCTATGAAGATGCTCTTCTACTCGAGCAACATCAAGCTCCCATAACTGCCGCTTTGACACCAGCCTTCTCGTCGGATTCTACTCCCGAGATTCTATCGTCTGCAGTGCATGCCTGTGCAGTCTTTGTAGGCTGCGGTGTTGTCAAGGATGTCAGTAGGATGGGTCGTATACTGAAGTTGTTGACAACAGCCCTTGAGCAATCCAAAGGTGCATTTATTTCCCTCGAATAATTTGACGGCGTATGCTTACTCGATCTCCTAGACGCAGGAATGCTCTCTCTTGGCGAGACTGGTGAACTGAGCCCCAATGCGTCAGCCATGCTGAGAATTTCGACTCTGTCTGCTTGGGCACAACTTCAAGTTTCGAGTGTGCACCAGACTTACCTCCAAAAGGTGGTGCAACCGTATAGATCAACATTGGCGTCTTTATGGGTGGCAGCTCTGCGAGATTACGCCAGCATCAGGATTGATTCGGAGTTTCTGCACGATACTTCGTCAGTAGCTTTGGACTCGTCGTACTCGAGTCTTGGGAAGGAAGTCTTACTTCCGGTAAGTTGACACATTCTTCAACCATAAGCGGTCACTAAACTTTATTTCAGTATTATACCGAAACGTGGCCCACCATCCTCCAAGCTGTGGCTACAGCAATGCAAGCAGGAGACCCCCACGTTCTCGCAGCGATGGATGGTAGAGAGCTAACGAAAACGGAAACCGCGATAACCCCCTCCCCTGACCGCCAAGAACCTGCAATGTTTTTCTTCGTGATTTTTGGTTTGGTATACGAAGCACTGGCTACCTCCTCTGCAGACTCGTCTTCAAGCACGTCGGCCCGACAAACCAATGTTATCTCTGGTCTTCAAGCTCTCAAATGTCTGGTGCGACCAGAGTACTCAGGGAAAGCGATTATGGAACCTGCCATCTTCGAGGAGTTCATTAGTCTGTGCTATCGTATGGCGATGACGGAATCTGCAAACATTCAGGTCCATTTGGTTGAGGTGATTGCTATCTTTGCTGCAACTCATGGTGCAGGGGACACGTATGTTGTTCGTTCTTTACCAGAGATCTGGCGTTGAATTTCAGATCATGTTAGGTCAACAGATGCGCTTTCTGCAACCTCTCCTCGAGCCCATTGTTTGAGAATATGTTCACACATCCTGAAGCACTCTACCTCTACTGCACGTGGGGGGATTATTCGTAAGTGCCGTTTATTTACCTCCGATTTTGGGCTCAGGTTCTGTTCTTTCTCTATGTTAGAGGGAGAAGTCGTAGATCGTATATCGCTGATTGTATCCGCGCTGTCCGCGTTTGGAGCCATTGGGGCTTCGATCAATACATCTCAACGTGAAGATGTCAGGGGCGTTGCCATCCTTCTGTACTGCGGTCCGTTCCTCCCGTCATGCTATTAACAAGCCCTCGTTCATTTTTCGGCCTCAGACTTACTAAAGGATGAATCATCCGAAATTGACCTGGTTGGGCCTACTCTACCAGCGTTGAAGTCGTTGCTAGACTTGCCAACCGCTCTTGGGTCGAACGCGAATGAAGGGTATGATCGATTAGTTCATGCCCTTCTATCGGCTTGCTTGCTTCACATTGATGAGATGCGGTACGCCTTTTCAAATGCCAAATTAACATATTTACCAATGATGCGCATACAGTGGTCGAAGTGGTGCGATTTCTGCGAAGAAGATCAAGAACAACCTCTTGGCGGCAGTCCTCGTATTGACTGTCATCCCTAGCACAGTGAAGCTCGGCAGAACTGCAGTCGAGCACTGTTGCTTCTTGATATCTCAGAAGTTGCTGGATGTGGATGATGTGAGCTTCATCCAACACCGCTTGTACTCTGACTTTTGCTTACCATGATCCTCCAGACATCATTAACTGCAGCCCACTGCGCGAAAACGCTAGTCGCCTCAGCGTCCACAGGTAACCCGACCCTCCGGCAGTGTGTGCGGCTCTTGATACCCGCCCTGGTCGAATTCATCGCCAAGATGGTTCCTCTCGTGCATGAAGGGTCGATAACGGAGTCACAAGCAGCCGCGATTGGGGAGATCTGGAAGGCCTTTTCCATCTTCTTCAGCACCGTTTCCGAAGATTTACGTCAGTGTTTTCTCTCCCTCTTCCTCTCCTTGACTCTTTTCTCAAGCTCATGCATACAACGCAGGTGCACGTGTCCTTGGCGTCTTATTACCCACCATTTCCCTCGTCCTCGTCAGCAATGGTGCGGGCACACAAGGACTGAGCGCGTCGATATCCACGCAGGCTACAGCCCAGCTGCTTACGTACGCTACAGCCTCTCCTGCGGGGTTCAAAGAGGCTGCTGGGAAGCTGGATCCTGCTACGAGGGAGTTGTTGGAGACGTCGATTCGGAGAGCAGTGGGCGGCGCGCAGGGGACGCAAGCTCAGCAGGCTGTGAAGCCGCAGATATCGCTTCGCTCGTTCTAGTTCTGATATTTGATATTTTTTTTATGTTCATCGTGGGTACTAAGATAGATGTGCAATTTGTACGGTTTGAACCAGAACGGCCAGTTACCCGACTTGCAATCTTTGTATACCCTCCTCCACAATTTTCTCATCCTTCTGACCAGGGGGTGTCTCATACCCACCCCCCACTACTTCCCTCACCCTCTCGACAGCTTTCACAGGGCAGGCCCCTCCCACCCAGGCAAAGCCTGCCTCTTCGCATTCTCCACCCTTAGAAAAAACTCGGGCTTCAAGAAGCCTTTGTCGTCGCCTGCCGTGAGGACGACGCCGTTGTCGGAGAAGAAGAATTGGATGCCGGTGGAGAGGGCGGCTTGGATGTTGATGTAGATGAATATTTGGGAGGAGGATCTCATTCCTTTTGAGTGGGATTAGTTGGTTATGGGGGAGGGAGAAAAGGAAGAGAGGGAGAGGGGAGGGGGAAGAAAGGAGGGAGAGCGTACCACTTATTACGCCGTTATGCCCTGGCAGACCTTGTGCGAGGTGGATGTGGTTTCGTCTCATTTTTGAGAGTCCCTGCTTGGCTTTTTTTTCAAAGATGCCCAAGTTTAGCTTCTTTGCTCTTTATGAGAAATCGGGACGCACAGATAGACTCCCATGCAGCCAACGTCGTCCCGTGTACAGCTACACCGGTGGATATATCCGCAGCTGATAAGATTGGTTTGAGGTCTAACTCGACTGTCTATTCATTTATTTTTTCCCTTCTTCATCAGCGGGGGTTGGAGCTTCGAAGAGGGTGGAACGAACCTTGAGAGAATGTCCTTGACGAGCTCGTATCCACCATACGCTGGCATCCCCTGGTGATGGTTCCGTCGAGGCGCCTGCATTCGAAGCAGCAAAATGGGTGGTATTGGTTTCAGATATCAAATCATATCGCTGCTTTGAATCCTTCCCCACAATCTCCCGTATCTTGTCCAGATCCAAGCCTTGGTTATTCAATTTCGGGTGCTGCAGCTATCCATTTACACCAATCATCAGCATCCCTTTGTGTAAAAAAAATCCGCTCTCAACCAACGTACCAGATCCTCGACCTTAACGTACCCATCCTTCCGCATCGCCAGTCCCTCGCCCTGCGCGCCATGGCGGAGGAGCCACGACAGGGTCTTGGATATCCGGACTTCAGGAGAGTCTTTTTCGAGCCCTCGGAGTTTGCTTGATGTCTGGTGGGGTTGCTTGGGTTTGGGGTTTGGGTTTGAAGGGTTGTTTGTGCGCTTTGTGCGTACGCGGGGAGGTTTGTCGGATGAGGAGGCCATTGTGCGTGATATGGGTCGGGTTTGGTGGAGGTCGAGCTTATGAGGGTGTGATAACTTGAAAAGCGTTTGTATAATAGTTCGACGGTTTGCGGATATTGACAACAATGACATGGGGAGTGTAAGACGGTGTCATTATGACCCTACACATCAAAGGAGTCAGGACGGGAGAGGGGGAAGCGTTCAATAGCCAGCCTCATAAACCTTTTACTCAAAGGACAAGACGAGGCTGGAGAATATTATCAGATAAGATGTTGGTTCACCAGGACAGGCCGTCAGCATGATTTCACAACACGTTTGACTTTCCTTCGGGTATCTTTCCAGACCCAAAAATGACGCTACAGACACGCATGTGCTGTCGATTGTGCCGGAGGTGTACGCAATGCGGGCTTTATTAGGGCGTTGATGGTGCTGGTGGGCGGACCAGTATGTGGCCACTCTCAGAAGTACTAACAATAGGAAGGGGGGAGGAGAGGGCTATACAAGCCAAGTGTAGGCTTCAAGTTGGTTGGCAAGTAGAAGAAACCCCAGCATCATGAGTTTCTGCAAGAACTGCATTAAAGGCGCGTCCTCAGCTTCTCCCCGTCTCCTCGAACCACCCATCCCTAATAATCATATTTACCAGGCGTCACACGCGAAGGAACCCCGGAGGGTACGCCCCTCTCCCAGTATCATATATCTCCTCACCTCAACTTTTATCCCCCCTTCAGGTAAATAGGAACTCATAGGCAGCGTAAACTCCTACGTCGCAACACCCACCATCGACTATCCCAAAGACAAAGTCGTCCTCCTCCTCACGGACGTGTTTGGTCCGCAACTTGTCAATGCCCAATTGCTCGCTGATGATTTTGCGAAGAACGGGTTCAAGGTTCGTTTCTCCCCCTCTTTTTTCAGCTGTGCGTATTAACCTCACTCTCCTTGCGTTATGGGTAGACAGTTGTGCCAGACTATTTGAACGGCGACCCTGTCCCCGCTGACGTGATGACTTCCGGGGTGTGCCCTCTTTCCTTTTTCTCAAAACCCGTGTACTTACAAGGAAGAGAACAGAAACCATTCGACCTTCAGAAATGGATCGCGAACCATACACAAGCGCAGACCCATCCTACCCTCGACAAGGTCATCGACGGGCTCAAGAAGGAGGGTGTTACAACCTTCGGGGCGACTGGGTATTGTTTTGGCGGTACTTCTTCCTTCCGACTCGAAGCGTCCCCGGACGAATAATTGATGATGGGTATTAGGACGATACGTATTGGACCTCGCGTTTGATAATATCATCAGCGCGTCTGTCGTATCGCACCCCTCCTTACTCGAAATACCCGCCGATCTCGAGGTGCGCTTTTCCTCAGTTCCACCCTAATTGTGCTATTTCTAAATAGCATTTGACAACCCCCCCCCCAGAAATACTTCAACACATCCACCTCCCCCCTCCTCATCAACTCCTGCACCAACGACGTGCGCTTCCCACTGCCCGCATCCGCTAAAGCCGACGAGCTGTTCGGCGAGGGAAAGTTCGCACCGGGGTAAGTACTTTGAAGGCGTGGAGCATGGGTTTGCTGTTAGAGGGGATATGACGGATCCGGCTGTGAAGAAGGCGAAGGAGGGAGCGTTTGAGAGTGCTGTTGCGTGGTTTATTGAGAAGCTTTGAGGACTCAGGACTCAGGAGAAGTGTATTAGGTGGGGTTTGTTGGAGGACGATCTGTAGTGAGATATCATGTTGGGCTTGTGAATTTGAACTGAATGATTGTTGTCGTTTGAGACACGCTAACTTCCCGCGAGCCATGAGGGAGCCTCCGTGAGGAATAATGCGCCCCAAGCCCATCTTCCATCAAATACCTTCAAGGACGCCCAACATCGGTGAACATAAGATGAGCACGACGTAGTAAACCTAGGCTCGCTTAGCACTCGTATAGATCAAGGTCATCAGAACGGATTTGGGAAGGTTGCAGTTGCAAATTCAGATTCGCACCAATGGTGATCCGACATCTTTTACCACATATAATTTCTGTTATTTTGACGTCAATTACTTATAATATATTCCAGGTCTGGGGTATAACAAGTGGGGCGGAGGTCCTGGCTCGAAGTCAAACTTGAACCAAAGAGGTATCGAGAATTCAATGGCTACGGATTTCGGCGAGGAGTAACTTTCATCGCGGCCATGAAAGTTTCGAATGTTGCTCTTCCGTCACAAGTAACATAGTATTAAGGATCGTCATGCTTTGATGGCCTGCTACCATACGCTCCATGGAAGACATCCCAAAGAGATTCGAGCCAAAGCTGCTGGATTGGCTTAAAATCTGGTCCAATGCACCTGGAGATTTTGTCTCTTGCAACTGTTGAAAACAAGGGCGCTTATATTTGCCCATCCATTCGGTGAGTTCTGGGAGTATTTTTCCACCATTGATGTGGGATCTATGTTGCCTTTTCTTCTTCAGATCATAGTGAATCCCTGCCCATATGAGAATGTAAAAGAGCGACTCTAGGTCATGCCGATAATAGTGCGGCCATGCGTTAGTGCCGTCGAGGAGGTCGTAAGACATGAAAAGAATCGTTCCGGTACGGTGAAGAGCAGTGCTGCGAATCATTGTCCAGTTTTGAGGCCATGTCCCAGTCGTTGACGATTCCTTTCACATTACCCACCGAATAGACCATTAAATTCTTCTCGCTGAGATCGCGATGAAGAACCCGCCCTTCCTTCCAAGTGTAGTAGCGACCTATGTGGTCTGTCAACCCAATTCAGCAATGCTCAGGAAAAGTCACGTACATTCAACACAGTCAAGAAATACTTGCTTAAAATTATCAAGGTTGCCAGCTTCCCACAAAGGGCTGTAGTATGTTGAAGCCATCACATGGAGATAGCGACCTTGAATAGTGTTTTCAGAGGGTTTTCTGAGGTCCAGACGAGTCCATGGTAGGTCGAGGTTTTTTGGCTGGTAGGAAGTACAAAACTTTACATCATGTAGATGGTCCGCCCATTCGTGGATGGCTTTACGAAGCTCTGAGACCATCTCGCCTTTAGCAGAGCGGAAATGCCACTGCCAGCGGCTGATCCTTGACGATAACGTCATTGTCAAGCACCTGCTGCACCGAGTAAACTGGAGTGCCACGACCAATTATAAACTGGAGTGCCACGACCAATTATTCCATAATAACTCGATAGCACTTTCCTGACGCGGAAGCGAGGTATTGACTTCTTCTCGCCACCATTCGAAGGAAACATGACAAAGGAGTCTTTGAGAGTTTCTACAGGTTTGCCAATGGATGTGGTTCCGAGTCCAAAAGCCGATGGCGCCTCTGGTGCTTCCTCCTTTGGCCGTCCTAGATCTGTTACCTCCATCCTTGGCGCTTCAGCATCCAAAGTTGGAACGCTCAGTGTTTCATCTTTGAAATGAGATACTTGCCCCTCATGTGGCATTTCTGCATCAGGTTGAATAGAAGTGTGTGGGAGAGGAGGCGTAGATCTGTAAAAAAAAATAGGGCTAAATCCTTGTTTCAGAGAACGTTGAAACTTTAAAGCTTGAAGTTCCAAGTCGAACACCCCAGGGCCCAGACCGAAATTCGAATCATTGATACTATGTTTGTTCAGGTGTTTGAAACCCATCAGGAGTTTGAAACTGGGGATTATCTCGCCATCCACTTACTTTGAAATTTTCAATCTTTGAGGGCTGGTGTATTCATGTATTACTTCTGCACTTTCAAATTTTCAGAAAGGGGTTCGAAGAATTGCGTTCTGGAGGCACGACTTTGTGCTTTTCATTACACCAGACAAACAAAAGTAATGGAATGTTTTCTCAGATCCCTCCAGATCGACTACACTTTTTATTCTGAAACTTTCCAAGTACATTTACTCAGCCAAAGTCATCGTGACCTAGCGTGACAACAGTTTCAATCTCCTGATATTTTCGAACCCTGAGCATCGGAACGACTCCGACAGCGAACACAAAACATTTACACCAAATAAAATTAGATATTCGTATAGAAGAGAAAAAGTTTGATTAAGCTGTCAAAAAAATTCAAAGGATTTGATGAAGTGGTGAGTCAAAAATCGTGCTGCGCTGAAAAAGTTTCAAACACCTGAACAAACATACACTTGAGACAGGGTCCAATTTGTGACCCAGCCAAAGGTACCTCCATAATTGTC
>KN838564.1:167447-197535 GCA_000827195.1 Laccaria amethystina LaAM-08-1 | reverse complement strand
GAATTCCTTGTCCGTCTGCAAGTTACCCTTCGCCGCGACCCCCTCCGCACCTTCACCGAACCCTCAGGTGCATGAGAGGCTCCCTCTTAGGACAGTTCCTCACAGAACCGCTTGCGCAGTTCGCTCCTCGCAGTTGATGCAAGTTCTAGGCACACCCTCAAAAACAAATGCAACCTCCAAGCTTCAAGAGAACACAACAAGTGCTCAAGATGACGGAGCATATCCGGCGAAAACAGGAACACACACGGAGCAAGCCGAAGGTCGTGGGAAGCCATCACACAACATTTGCAAGGATCGAGCTTTCTCGTTCTGACAGAACCCTCTCTGTTCCAGAGTCGGGATGTAGATGAGGGATGCAAGACACTAATTCAGGACCAAGATTTGCTTCATTGTGGTGCATGTAACCTTGTGGTAAGTGGTTGTATGCTTTTATTCTGAAAGATACAGAATAAATACTAAAATAATGGCAGTACCACTTAACTTATCCTGATCTTGTTGAAAGGCCTGCTGGAGGGTGGTTTTGCGATGATGAGTGAAATGGAAATGTTGTATTTGATTTGTAAACACGTGATTTATTTCCTTTTTAGGAAGGATGGGGGAGGGGGGGGTGTCCATGAGTCCTTATCGAAATAAAACAACCCCGTGTACAGGGTTTTTTTTCTGCATACCCCTTGTTAATAACATCCTATTTCACCTCGTAATTATTGTATTTACTCAGTATATAGTCATTTAAAGCATAATACAGTACATATATCACCCAAAAAATGGCCCTGGGATGAGCTCTGCCAAAACCCATACTCTGTAATAACCCATACTTTTTGGTGTCCACCAACAGGTATGGGTTAAGACAGAGACGACTGTATGGAGGTACCTTTGTCCCAGGCACGTATTGGGCCCTGTCTCAAGTGATAGTACTATCACTGACCCTGTTTTGCAAATATTTCGATCAAAGCTTTGCAGGACTCTGAGAAGTAGACCGTTTTTCTTATTTCTTTTACCAATGGAAAGGCCTTGCCTCTGGCTTTCAGAGGATGTTTTTTTCGTATTTAACTGAGGTGGTTAAGTGAGTGTCGATGCGAAAGAGAAAAGTCACCTAGTTTTGCAAATTTCGTCACGTTCGGGTCACGCAAGAAGGCTCAGTCTTGCACCTGTGCAGAGATTGAATTGATACCTAATGCGATTAATCCTTGTTGATCGCCCATCGGAGTTTAAAGTGCTTACATCCAATTGTCATGCTTGAGCGTCGGGATGACCTATTCATCAAAGAACTTTACAGATGCTCTCGGAAATATAAGAAATGTTTTAGGTATACATATAGCTTGATCTGTAAAAAAAATGACAGCTCCCTGTTAAGATTAGAATATTCTATGCAGCCAACATGTTGGGAAGGTGATGTATTTTGGTATATATTGCAGCCTATGTCATGTTCTCATCCGATTTCTCAGAAAAATATTATTACACTGGTGATATAGGCATACACTCCCTTAAATATTTTCAGAGCGTAGATCGCGCTCGTTGTAAAGTTATGGGGTGATTTGCAAAACTAGGTGACTTGCAAAACTAGGCACGTGATAGTAATGGTTACAGTTAAAGGTCCAGGTCACATGGTGTCGTGGGTACGAAATTCAACACATTGAACTTTCTGAGATTGTCAAGCAAGTGATCAACTTCTTTGCCTTGTAGGTTAACAATTTGAATTCCTTTGCCGACTCTCAATCTCTATTGTCCAGCAGGGTTTCTCGCGACAATGATCCTACGCATTCTCTTTACCTGCTTGCGGTGGGTCCTTCCAACATCTCTAAGGCGCCGCATATACCTCTTCCTCGACCGCATCGGTGAAAAAATGTACGGTCCCACAGACTTTGCAGTCCAACGCATCCCGGGAAACCTCTTCCTCAAGCGAAGCATGGCAGCAATCCAGGAAGTCGAAGCAATGCGTATCGTCGCAGCCCACACCACCATTCCCATCCCCAAAGTCATCGACCTCCTCGACAATGATTATATCCTTATGACTGGGTTGCCGGGTGACACCCTTGGTCTCGCGTTCTATGATATGGACGAGCGACAGGTTGAACATGTGCGAAAGTCACTTTGGAAGATGATGCAACAGCTTCAAGATATCCCGCAACATGCAGGTGCAAACGGTGTCATCTGCGGCCCTTTACCAACGATGCCATGCTGCGACGTCAACCGAGTAGAAGAACGCGCTTTTGGGCCCTTTCCTGATCTAGCATCCTTTCACAAGTTTCTTCAGGGCCACGGCCGGCCCAAGGAATCCACCGAAGAGCGCGAAAAAATGCTCTGCGTACACTCAAAACCACAACGCATCGTATTCACACACGGGGACCTCAACTTGAGCAATATTCTATACGAGAACGGTGAGATTACCGGGATCATCGATTGGACTTGTGCAGGGTGGTACCCTGCATACTGGGAGCTTGGAAAAGCTGTGTATGTACATCGGAATTACCAGAAGTGGAGGGAGACGTGTCGTACTATATGGTCGGGGTATGATGACGAGCTCGATGTGGAGATTGGGTTGTGGATGGACAGAAATTGAGTGTTGTGGTTGGTATCGTTTTTGTCGTCATCTTGATGTTTTCCTCTTCTGTGAGGAACGGATGTGGAATACTGTGATTGAAACTAGTTTTTATTTTTGAAGTAAGCATGTCATGAAGTTTGTGAAAGTCGGAAATGCCAACAAGCGCCGCTCGATAAACGTCCCTGGTTGGATGACGACTATCACAACAAAACGATTATCCTGATGATAGTTGCCACGAACTTCTCAAACGTTGTTGCTGCTCCATTACATGTAACATAGTCGAACGTCTTGGCTTCCTCGGCCGACGGACGTGGAACATGTCCAAAACATCTCCCATAATCGTCTAATCCATTCATTTTCGAGATCCTTGAATTATTTTCCGAAAATGTCATCTCTGATGGAGAGCGAAGACAGATGGCAAGCAGCCTTACGGGTCCGAACGGATGCGAGTCCTCCTGTGTTCCAGTTCGCGACGGCCGGATGCACTTTCGCATTGCCTGGTAAGCGTAGAATTTGGTTTTTGTTTTTAAGGTCGTAATGCACAGCGGCAAGGCTGGCTTCAGCAACCAATAACATGTCAAATTAGACCCCGCTGGAACTGCGGTAGTTGTGAACTCCTGTGGTATCTCAGCGCTGATTAGAATATTTTCTTTCTAGGCGCAAGGGATCAACTTTCGCTTCAAACTACGAGCCCAATGAGTGCTGGTCCCTAGTATTAACGAGAACTGAACTCGGTAGAATACAGGCAACAGCAGTTACCATGTTCAGGTCCAACCGACAATCACGGTGATATGATGTTCTCGAACAGGCGCAGAAGGTCAAGGGGGCCTTGATTTTTTTTTTTTTTCACCTGCCCTCGTAGTGTCCCAAAGATATACATCTCCAAGTGATTCGGCGATATCTTTACATCAGATTCTGCAAACGGAGCTTTTGGACCCACGAAATCATCATGGGTCCCTCGGTACCGTCGTCCAGCAAGACTTCCGTCGTTTTATCCCATTCAGGGGACTCACATTGCCCAGGGACAACTGCAAAACAAGCCATCACCCCCGCGCCTTTTGATCGACAAGGGTTTTGTATACTGTTTCGCGCAAGGTTAAAGAGTACCAGATAAGTATTGTTCAGAAAGATAACTCACGCATAACAGTCATTCGCGACTACATATTTAAACGAGTATTAACTCGAGAATTTGTCTGGAACGCAAAAGGTGACGCTGTTACCAACCCGAGAATTTGTTGAACGGACACAATTGTTACGAGTCATGTCGGCGGCTGAAGAACTAGTCTGGGAAATGCTGTATTCACCATTGTTCAGAAATGGCGTCGTTTTTCAGGAGATCAAGGAGGTGACTCCGCGAATTCGAGCGTCAGGTACAGCTCGAACAGCTACTTAAAGCCTACAGAACAGAAAAGTCATCAGTTTGCAATTCCGAACAAAGCCAGAATACCTTTGCTCGAATAACCTCAAAAAATGATAAAGCTCGACCCATATAGCATCTACCTTGTCCTAAACGTTCGTACTCCCACTCCAGCGATACCGGAAGACATTGGTCACTCTGGTTCACTCTAGAGAACAGGGATTGTGGAACCAAGGTCCACGCAACCAACAGTGCGCTTTTTTCAATCCTTTTCGGACGCCAGATACTGATTCCCAGTCCCAGGCAGTGGTGCGTTCAGCATGGAGGCTAAAGAATGGACGGCAGGGGCCTCCCTCACCGCCGCTGCGTTTCTCCGCATCGGTACTCTCAACGTTGGACAGAAGTTGGATAAAATCATTGAATTCCTTGGAAATGTTCCAATGAAGAGCCCGGAGGGAGACAAGGATACCCCCTTCAATTGTGTTGTTTGGGCTCGAGAGGGCATCCGCGTTCTTGCAAAGCGGGGTGTTCTCAAATGTGAGGACGTAGACAAGTTGGAGGAGGAGGTTAGAAATATCGCCAGGGAGAGGAGGATGGGTATCGAGTTGGGCACTGGCAAACCTGGAAAGGCGGATTCCAAGTACAGCAAATGATCCTTGGGAGGAGTCGAATGTGAATTGCATGAAATGCAAATGAAATGGATATTACGTAGTTCCTATGTCCAAGACTCTTTCACCAAAGCGGCAATAAGCGGCAATATAGCTTTTGAAGAGTTGGACAAATAAGTCTGATAGATAATCGATAAGCAGAACACTGATTCAGTGACAAACCGAACGTTAGTTCCAACCGAACAATAATAACGATAATTTCTACGCTGCGTCACAATGTTAGTTCCGACACGGGACACGAAGCGATTCTTCTCACTGTGAATTAGTGACTGCATCTTATAGCTTGTTCTCTTGCCTATCCAGGCACGGGCCCATGGACCAAATCCCCCGATGCATCCTCTTTCCTTTCCGGCGAAGAGAGGCATTCTTTAGACTCGATGACAAGGCAAGAAAATGGCTTGACTTCAAGGATGATACTACCCCATTGATCAACACGCGATCGCCAACATAGGGCTTCAGCAAGATTATCATGACAGATTCAAAAGGGCGTCACAGTCTTTTACCCGGCGGAAACAGTGCGGGTACAAGGAGATCATTATTATTGAATAGCTTCAAGGCACGACTCTGTGAAATCAGTTAGAGTGGATCCAACAGACGCAAAGGCTAGACCCCACCATATCCTAAAAAGTATTTAACCTTGTCCTCAAACCACTGAGCGTCCTCCGGGGATATATTCAGCCCACAATCAAAAACTTTAAGCGAGCCAAGAGGCGTCAACTCATCATAGTCGTCATACTCAGGGTTCACCCCATATCCGCCCTCTGTAGCTGCCGCCAGCCGACTCTCCACCAAGTCCTTCAGCGCCCGAACAGAAATTCCAGGGCATCTCGAAATAGTGAGATCCTTCAATAATTCAAGGCTCCACAAGTGTGTGTGTGGATCGGGCTTTGAAAGAAGTTTCAAACAGGCGTCGTTGAGACCTTGGCAAGAAATAAAGCTGACAAAGCGGTTGGAGAGCGTGGGGATGATGGAGAGCAAGTCTTCGGTGCTATGAATGTCTTCCAAGGTGAAATCCATCGTTTCGTTGACATAGCCCGCGGAGAGCTCACACGCTCTTATCGTCTGAGACTCGCAGTCCAGTCCATTGACGAGCTCGTTGAATGCTTTGAAAGGTGCCCTCTTGAAACCCTCAAGCAGGATGCTACCGATCTGAACTCGGAGGTCCCAACCTCTCGGTGCTCGCTCAGAGGGATCGTAAGGTAGATCAATGTGTTTGAGCTCAAGGCTGGAAATCTCGTTAAACTTGTTAAGGATGTGTATGAGGCCGGTGAAGGTCAGGTTGGGGTTTTTGATGGAGGACAAGTGGGATAGGGAAAACAAATACATGTACCCCCCCTCCCTCAGCCAGGTTGGGGTTTTATTGGCATCTACGAACGCTGAGCCGGTCAGGGCGATGGAGTGAAGGGCGGGGAAAAATAATGGCTCCATCTTTTCTTCCCCCTCGCTGTCGAATCCCTGGGGCTCATCGTAAATTCTGCACTGCATGGATAGCTCCGTCAAAAGTGAATAAGACCCACTGAAAGTGTGGCAAATGGAAGGAAGCGATGAATTGTGCATGACGTCGAACGTAAGCCGTTCGCACCGATGCAGATGTGGGATCAATTCATCAACCACCGCTTTGACTCGAGGTCCCTCCGCGGTATCCTGACAAATCGCAGTCTGGCGGTTGAAGATGTGGGCGCGGAAAGGAAGGTTGCGTGAAGCGGAAAGCTGGGAGCGCAGTGCTGAGATAGATGTTCGTTCATCATCCACAAGGATAACTAGGCGCGTCCAAAACTCCGGAACGAGGAGCATCACGTTAAACCACGCCTTACAAACGGCCGACAGTGCATAGGGAAACACTGATGGCGACTTCAAATCGTCGTCATCGTCCCACTTTGTGTGGTATGGTCCAAACGGCACACACATGCATTCGGGAGAAATACTGCACCAATCGTGTGGCCAATTCATGCTGAAAGCCTTTCTACTGTCGACGTAGACGCTCTTGAGGATAAGGAGCAGTAACTCAGCTGGTAATGACGCGACTGACGCGTGTTCGCGCCGTGTGCATGGCATTGAAGTTCCTGGGCTTGTTGTTTATCAGTTCCCTGGTAATGTCGAAGAGTCGATGCATACAATGTCGTACGTCTCTTGCTGGCAATCACCGGCACTAGCCGGCCAATTTCATGACTTCTACGCTACGTCACAGTGTCAGTTCCGCGTGACACGACGCGATTCTCCGTTGTACAACCGCCTCATAAATTGGGCCCAAGTTCTGATCTTCTCGAATCTCCTTATCCTGGTATACCTCATGTGATGGAAAGCCTGGAATCAGAGCTGGAAGCCAACGAAGAAACTTTACAAACATCGAGAGCCGTACGGTTACCCAAGCGGCATGGCCTTAGTCTGACAGCGGGGGTCAATGGCAAGGCCTTCATGGACTTAGGGGGGAGCAATTTCGAGGTGGGGAGCAGCGGAGCATTTTCAGGAACACGGAAGCCGATGACTACCTACACGTCGCGTTCCAAAGGACAACGGAGTACCCTGGTGGTGGACTCGGGTTCATCCAGCCCCGACGAACTTGACTCCTTGTCCCAGTCAGACACTCACTCTCCTACAAAGAAACCGGTACAGAAGTTTGGCGAAAATGTCCAAGCTGAGTCAGGGGGAAATGACTACGCAAAGCGCGCTCAAAAGCAATCGGATGTCATAAAAAATCTGCGTTTCCGCAAGAACAAAAATCAAGACAAAACGCAACCCGAAGCGTCGGGTTCCAAAGCTCCGCCCTCAAAGGAGAACGAACCCCGCGCTGTACAAGACACAGGGACATCCTCAAAACGTTCGCTTGCCTCTAAAGCTACAAAACCACGGTTAGACAATTGCGAGACCTCACGGCCACTAGGCGACAAGAGTCCAAACAGGCAGCTTAGTCCACCGCCATCTCATAAGCTGCCTCGTGAAAAACCCAAACCTCGTCCCATTAAGAAGTCTCAAGCAACCACCGTTGATGTTGTGCCGAAGACAACGAAGAAACCGAATATGCCGACTGTAAAGAAGCCTCAATCTCCGCTTCCAGTCAAACGAGCACCACCATCTGAGGCAGAGGAGTCCCATGCTATGCACTCGGATTCGGGCTTTCCTTCGAGAACACGGCTTCCTAAACAATTTCCATTTCGTCCGCCAACCTCCCAACGTACTCCGCGGGCTACCCCCTCGTCGAAGACGGCTGAAAAATTTCCCCTTTCTCCTCCAAAGTCGCAAGTTGACGAGCTTCCTTTTCCATCACCACTCGCATCGGAGGACCGAGGAAAAAAGATCGGACCAACCGCGTCCCCAATGCCGTCTCGCCAGTTTTTTGACGCTTCGTTGAAGGGCAAGGGAAAGGCGTTAGCTGTCAGTACCGAAGATGATGAAGAGGACGAGGATGAAAGTTATGATTACAAGAGCAAGGGCACCCGACTTGAGCCGTTCCCAATGAATACCCAAATGCTGCGGAG
Organism: Laccaria amethystina LaAM-08-1; assembly: GCA_000827195.1. NCBI lineage: Eukaryota > Fungi > Basidiomycota > Agaricomycetes > Agaricales > Hydnangiaceae > Laccaria > Laccaria amethystina. Next base: position 189,492 of record KN838564.1, on the reverse strand, counting down.
TACTAGTTCTCCGAGTGTCCTGTTGTCTCAAGCAGTAAAGAGGAACTCGGATGGCATTCGCAGCGATGGTGATCAGCACGCTAAGAAGAGGCGGAAGGATGACGAAGATGACATGTAAGTCCGCTGCCGTGCTTGGTTTGATAGTGAATTGATTTATGATTTAGGCTCCCTGATGATTATGCGTTCGAGGACGACGACGATACATGTCAGTCAACTCTTTTCACTTTACATCCTTCTGACCAATCTATTCAGTGTTCATGTCCCCATTTGTCGACCCCAAAACCCTCTGTCCCTATTGCGACACTCCTTTGCCGACATCTCCAACACCCCTCTTAAGAAGTCTCCTCGCAAAAGTATGCAAGAAGTCCTCCCGTGATCCGCGGCCCGCCAATCCATTAGGCCGGAAAGCGCCCTTGGCAACTTTCATCGCCGTCTGCCAACGGCATCGATTTGAGAGCCAGATCCTCCCGGAAGCTGAACAAAAAGGGTGGCCGAAAACCATTGACTGGGCGAAAGTAGGCGGCCGGGTGGAGGCAATGCGTGATTCCCTGCAAGCCTTGATCAACGACCGTGATGATAATGACGGCGGAGAATTCTTTTGGGCAACTGGCGGTCCTCGATCGAAATGTGTCTTTTGGAGAGATGTGGTGAACGAGGTGAAACAGAAGGGTTCGAGAGCTGTCGCAGGTGTTCGGGGTCAGTTTGCCAACTTTGAGAAGACGCAGCCTGGCTAGTAAGCATTGCTTCACCTGTAGCGACATTTATGCTGATTTAACTTTACTCTGTAGCTATGGCGAGTTGGGTTCAGTTATCATTCACCAAACGTTGTACAACCTCTTTCCGCCATCCGAGCTAGACCCAGACCTTATCTCATCACTCACTTCAAACGAGTTTATTCAACGGATTCTGGTCCCGGAAGTCGCCGTGAGACTCATTAAGGAGGACCAAAATCTTGAAGGGGACGTGGGGACTATTGAAGCTTTGCAAATCCTACGCGAAAGCTCTGCGTATGGTGTCGCGATGTTCCCTGAGGACAGTGGAGAATCGGCTGGCGTTGGGCCAAGCCGTGGTTCCCGTGGGCAGAGGCGAGAGGACGAGATGGGTGCGGGTGATCTTATAGTCATGGAACGCGCTCGGAAGAGGCGGAAGGAGTTGGAAGAGGAAGACGAGCACGAGGAGGAGGGGGAGGAAGAAGAAGAGCAGGATAAGAGGAGAATAGAAACTCGTGGAAGGAAAACACGGAAAGGGAAAGCCAAAGAAACGATACAGGAGGAGGATAGTGGTCCGGACGGTGTGTTTGTGCCTCAAAAGCCCAAACCGAGACCGAAGCCCATCAATAAATCGTCAAGCAGTGGTAATGCATTGGCTAATGCTGACGTGGAAGATGAAGTGGTCGTATCAGAGAGGGAAGCAAAGATCCCTAAGCAGAAGACAAGCAATGGTACTCGGACGGGTAACGGGGATGTTAAGTCTCAGCGACCGAAGCGACCGACGGCAAAGTTTCCATTCGACGTTGACTCTGCCGCCGATTCCGCAGATAGTGACTCCTCTTCACGGCCTAACCCTTCACCCCGATGTCGTCCCCTCTCTGCCAGCGAAACGGGAAATCAAAGTCTTCGCGTTCCAACTACGAGCTCACCTCCACTTGCTCTCAAGAAGAGGCCTCAAAGGAGGACAAAGAGAGGATCTTCATCCGAAGTGAACCTCTACTCAACCAGCGAATCCGAGGGCGACCGCTCTGACGCCAGCAGGACGAGGAGGGGCCGTAAAATTAAAAGGGTTGAGTCCTTCATGGACATTGCCGTCGACAGCCTCGAAATCAAGGATGATGACGATATTTACGATGATCATTACACCAAGACACCCGTCGCCAAACGCGATCGACACAGTACCACCGAGATCACTAACGATGACACACCCAAACCTGCGCGATCTCCTCCTTCACGAGTGCCACCTGCCCTCCCGGCGGCATCCGAGTCCTCTATGATGAAGCCTTTGGACTTTGCTCGATTGCGAAAGCAGGGAAAGCAAGCGAAGGACCTCGCTCAGGAGTAAGTGACCTTTATGACCGCCTTGCTCCGCACTCCCTGAGTATGAATGGGCCCAACGAGGACACGGATACCATCGTCTTTCTTTGTCTGTAGGCCTCCCCGTAGAGCAAGCGTGGAGCCTCCTTGGGTTCATAGCATGCTTGATGCCCCGCAGGGCTCAGACGACAGCTTCACAAGCACTTGTCCCCCAACGCCTCTTGGTTAGCGGGAGTTCGGTTGGTTGTCAAACGATAGCTCTCAGCCGTCATCAGGCAATTGGTGAATGACGACCACAGCAGGAAGCAGATAATGTAAATATGAACTTCGCATAATCATAGACTAACTAGAGCATTTATGGCTTATATCACAAAACATTTCTTCTACTAGTAAGCTTGCAGATGTCAAATCCGAATTCGCGATTGAGCATCCGGCGAGCTCAACAAGAAGTGACTGATGATCGCTCACGTAAATAAGAACCGGACTCAAGAAATTACAGAAACGGCCGATGATATGTATTGCATTAAGTTTTGCCTGGCGGCGAGATAGCGTCCTGGGAACTTGAAGAGGCTGTATACGAGCATAGCAACCAACGAAGATAGAGCTTTACATCAGGCTGGAATATGATGAGAAGCTCGACGTGGAAGTGCGTTGTGGATGGGATGGACGGAAATTGAATACGAGATATGTCCAGGCAGGGTTAGTGGTGATAACAACTTGTGGAGGGGCGAAAAGGAAGAAGAAAAGCCCATTTTCAGGCTCTGAGATGAACTAACCATCAACTCAGATGCGGCAACGACAATTTATCTGCATCAGCTCTCTTTTTGGGTCCACGTTGAAAGTAGATTTTGATCATTAATATGAGTCCGAGCCTAGGTGGTGCTGGATGCCAACAAAACTGGAATTGAGTATAATGTAAGACCCGACGATACGTCCTATCTGATATTTCAGATGTCTTGAAAATGGAGAAGAGAACACGGACGTGCTTACGCTTTAAATAACTTGAGGGGGAAGACTACAGCTTTCCTGGAAGTCTTCCACCGCCGCTCAACCGAATGGTCTCCCCATTCACGTAAGGGCAGTCAAGAATCCACCTAACCGTCCTTGCAAACTCCACAGGCTGTCCGAAGCGCTTGGGATATACAATACCCTCGTTCTCAAGGCTACGGCGCGTCTTTGCCGGGAAGTTGGCAGTCATGCTGGAGTCGAACACTCCAGGTGCAATGGTAACGACACGAACGGCGTGTCGAGCGAGGTCGCGCGCCATCGGGAGAGTCATGGACCGAAGAGCTCCTTTCGTGGCAGAGTAAGCCGTTTGACCTGGCTGACCCTCGAACTTCGGACGGAACGTCAACGTCGGGCCATTAACGAGCGGAGATCTGGCACTCACAGCAGCAGCACTTGCAACGAATATCACGACACCTCTTTCCCCATCGCTTCCTTCTTCAGGAAAAACCTTGACTAGGTGTTTCAGAGCAAGACGTGAGAGGTTGAACGACCCGGTGAGATTCACGTCAATGGCGAAATTCCAAAGATCGAGAGAGTGCGGCTCTCCGTGTGCATCAACAATTTTCGCTGCTGTGCCTACTCCTGCACAATTGATTACACCACCCAAAACGGCTCCGGTATCTTTCGTCCACTCGACAGTTCCCTCGACAGCGCCATCGATTTGGGCAACGTCGGTGATATCGGTTTTGAAGTACTTGACCCTGGAAGAAAATAAATCCGGAGGAGGTGCAGAGCGATCGAGAATGGCAATATACGCCTTCTGAGAGAGAAGATCTTGCACCGTTGCAAGGCCCAAACCGGATGACCTGTGAATAACATAAGTGAGCGTTGGTCGTAGCTCTTCCCTTGAACGTACCCGCCTGATACAATAAAGGTGCGATTCTCGACTTTCATCGTGGTCTTAATGAACGTCCCTCAGCTCATTGCTGAACCTTGCTGAACATCGTCCGGGCTCGTCCGCAAAGTTGATGATGACCCAAAATATAGATGTCACCTGACTGACGCTCATCTGCAAGCCTCTTGAAGTTGAAGCAGCAAACTTGATTATAATACAAGGGGCTGGGGAAACCCACCCCCGATGGCCTCCGCCGCCGCTAGTACTTCGCGCCTCCGTCAAGAAACGTTCTTTAAGGATTGTCGGTACTATCGCTCTTTACTTGTCCCGTCTGCTGAGGATGAGATGGTCCAGGGCAACAAAAGGTAGATCACCAGCCAAAATGTCTTCATCTGCCATGGACTCGCGTGGAGGCTAAGAGACGGTCTGAAATCCGCAGCGTAGAGCGCCATATCCGCGTTATCCTTTCAAAACCGCGCAGATTCTTATGGGAATCTGGCAGTATTGAAGGGTTCAAACAAGCCTTCCTCGATTGCGTCGAATGTACGTGACTTTACCTGTATGTCGCCTTGTGAGGATTGACGAGCCATGCAGGTCACTACCACACATGGAAGGAAGGGCGGATTTTACGTCGCAATCTCAGCGATGCTGATTTGATGGTTAATTTCGTGAACAATCCTAAGGAATCGTCGAGGCAAGTCCAGGGAATTATCACGGACTGGGACATAGCCTCAAAACATGGCGACGATGGGGATGTCATTGCTAGTGCCGCCCTTCACCAAATCACAACTCCTTTCATGACGTGCGACCTTTTGAACGAAAATTTGGCCTGGTCTCACTGTTATCGACACGAACTAGAGTCGCTCTTTTACATCCTGCTTTGGGCCGCAGTTCATTATGACCTAGAAAATCGACTGCGTTACAGAACCGCCGTCAACAAGGGACAGGTTCTCCCAGCACTCTCACAATGGACAGGTAAATATATGCGGTTGCATAAACTTGTGTTCATCCTGGACGACGTTGAAAAGCACAAAATCTTCTCACACATTGGACTGGAATTTAAAACAATCGAAACAGATTGGCTTGAACCTCTCTCAGAGCTCTTCCGTCAAGCATATCGCAAACAACTTGGGTGGAATCCGAAGCTCAACCCTAATTATAACCATGCTACTTGCAACGGGATGATGACTTTTGAAAGTTTCATGGCCGCGATGAGAGCAACTCCTTGCGGGATTCTTGGAGTGGCCGAGTCGATTCCTCTATGACATATATGAGATCCACATGTGGACACCTTCAATCTGAATTCTGTTACCAGGTACGTCGCCGTCATTATATCCAGGAATGTACTCATGAACCTAGCGCCCTATTTTGACAGTTTGCACTGCAAAAAAGTCTGCAAAACGCTCTAGAAAAAATGGTGCGTGTACAAACTAATTGGAAGTACGATCTGGGTTGCGGATGCGAGGAGTTGAACGAGTGAGGATATGTAAAAGAAAGCTGGGAGGGTTCAAGGAGACTCGGTTAATGCGATGAAACATATGGGTGTCGGGCAGGTTTTCTTCGGAGCAGAGAAGCTATATACATCGAATGCGAAAGGTGTGTATGATTCGTCCTACTCGAAATGCGCGCTTCGTTAATTGGAAGTTCGGTGCGAACAGGCAGGTGTCGAACTCGTAGGATTCAAGGATCGGCCGCCTCGCGCACACGTCCCGAGTGTTTGAGGCCATCAAGATGGAGAGCCGGACGTACCTTCGAGATAGCATTCTCCTCCTTAAAACATCCCAGGACCTTTTAAGGACTGCCTGAGAGCAGTAGAGAACGAGACCATGAGCAATGCAAAAAGGCGATGAGGTCGACGACGTCATGGTCGTTGAGATCAAGCTTGTTTGGCAAAACAATTGTCAAATTTTGCTTTCACAAAATCACCCCCACTGAGAAATTACGAGCAAGTTCGGTACGTGGACATCCTCCTTACAACCCAGTAGTAGCGGGGAGTACCCATTGAATGTCATCTTCATATTTCCCTCTCATAGCACCTGCAGTGCACTGCGGACTTCACCGCTCTCTCGCTCTTTTCGTCCATCCATCCATCCACTATACTCCTCTATACTCCTCCACCAACTCCGGCCTCGCACACTCGAGTATCCCCCATGGTGGTCTTCTATCGTTCCGCCTGCGACAGCACTACCCAGTCAAACCAGCTCAACCAACCTCTGCACACTCCCCTCCCCCGCGTTCCCGAAGCACATCCACAGGCCCCATCCACTCAGGACGCTGTGTCGTATCGGACTCGACCAACCTTTGCCTCTCCCCTCCTTTCCTCTCTCAATGGCGCCAATTCGCCCTTCCTCTGCAGGTACTTAGACTGTGAACGTTCAGTGGTCAACCCTTGCAGCTCAACAGTCGCCCTCCTTCCTCCACACTGAAGAAGACTCGTCTGAAAAATATCCGCTCGCGGACATTAAAGAATGTCAAGAACCTCGTCCTTTCAAGGTCCCCGCTCCGTCGCTTTTACAACGAGGAGGCCATGCATACGTGGAATCTGAATGGCCTTCCCAATGATCGACATAATCCAGGAAGACGGTGAAAGGGCCATAAAGATGGTCGGGTTCTGCAGCCTAGAAGGGGAGTTGAGATTGGGAGGTAGGAGGCGTGTTGCCGCTGCTGAGAATGGTTGGGGTACAAACGCATTGCGGAGGAGGGTTAAAATTTTCATTGACGGTTGGTTTAGGGAGAAGGAGGTGGGTGTGCGAGAGAGTACTTTGGGATTTCAGTAGGGCCGGCTGCGTGGACAGTTGTTAGCTATCGGCGGTTTAGAATAGGAAAGAATATGATGTTCTCACCGACTTCACGGCCAATGTGAGGACTCGATGAAGCAAATATATCGGCATTCGAACACGACTCGCTGAGGGGGCACCTCCGTCACGGGAAAAGAGTTTGCAGGTATGAAAAGGGATGTTCAAACTTGGTTCAAACGAAAGCGAACTCTGTGCCGTCGCGATCGGATGTTGTAGGCTCGATGATCCAGCCACTCACTTCGAGCGATGGTCACACTGGAAGGGCTGTCAAAGAAACTCTTGAGGGGTGTTTGCTGCTGTACAAACTCGATGTGGGGTAGTGCGGAGTCTGGCTGTAAAGCACCGCCTATCACAATGGGCGCCGAACGATTTCATCCCCTTGTTGAGAACTCTGTATGTCCCAGCATATCGAGCCCACTCACCGAAAAGGGTGAACCGCCAAGGAACAAGAAAAACGAAGAAAAGAATTCAGGAGAAGAGTTGGAAAGCTCAGGCACGTGTTTGTGTGTATATAAAAATAGACCAAGACGCTTATACGTGTCGTCATAGCCGTTATGTACTGATTTGGGTTCGAAGTACTTACCGTGCCATGATAGAAAGCTCAAGAGACTTCCAAGCGCTTTCCTTTCTTTCCCTCCCTCATCCTGAACTCTTACGCTCACCTTCGACTACTCAGAATGAGCGGAGCACACGTTTTTCCAAATGCTCATGACGTTGCCGTTAACGGCACGTTATATGCAGCTGACACCGTGAGTGAAACAGTTAGATACCCGCCCAGCAAGCTAATTGCGTGGACCACGGTCAGATGCACATCAACAACACCAACAACGGCAATAGGACGATGTCCGATGGGGTCATTCCCCTCATGCCAAATCCAAGCAATCGGTTCACAGGGCGGACAGAAGTCATCGCCAAACTCAAGGGGCATTTTTCGAACACAAATGACTCAGCTCAGAAGAGAAAGTTCTTCCTGTTGCATGGAATGGGGGGTATTGGAAAGACTCAGATTTGCTTGAAGTTTGTTGATGGAATGTCTGACTGGTGAGTATCACCAAAGAAGCAGATCCAGGCTTCATTTCTAAAATTTCAATTGTGTTCAGTTTCTCTTCTGTTTTCTGGATTGATGCTTCCTCAGTTGGCACCATCACACAGGGACTCAAGGGTATCTGTAATCTTCCTGCAGCCCAGTCTAGTGGACTGGATGGCTCACCTGAATCTGTTCTTCATTGGATTGGCTTGCTGAAAGAGAACTATGTAATGGTCTTTGACAATGCTGATGTTCTATTACCTACTCAGCTGGAGGCTTACTTTCCACCACATGGAAAGGGGGGAAACATTGTGATAACTAGTCGCAATGCTGCCATGCAGTGTTTGACCTTGCCAGAGAATTCTCTTGAAGTAACTGAGATGGAAGAGAATGATGCTATTGAATTACTTCTAAAAGCCAGTTGCTTGGATCCATGTTCAATAGAGCTTCAAGCTGAAGCTTCTAGGATTGTGAAGGAGCTCTGTTACCTTCCTCTTGCTATTGATCAGGCTGGTGCTTACATTGCTTCTGGAGCCACCACTATTAGAGACTATCTTGCAAAGTATTTTGAGCATCAAAAAACATTATTATCCCATTCTCAATTTACTGGAGCCTCTAAGTATAACAGAACTGTCTATGAAACTTGGGAGCTGTCATACAAAGAAATTCAACAATGGGCTGAATCTGATGATTCTCATAAAGCCAATGCAGCCAATAGTGCAATGCTCCTTCTAGAATTATTTCCTTTCTTCCATCATGAGGGAATTACTGAGGAAATATTTTCTTATGCTGCTCTTCAAAAAGATCAAAAAACCTTTAACCCTGAATTGCCACTTGCTAGTTCTATGCTGGATCGGAGACTACTTCCTCTGAAAAAAGCAGGTACTTGGGATAATTTACTCTTTGGAGAAGGCATTTGGGTATTGCTGTTCTTCTCCTTGATCAAGAAATCACTGTCTGATGGTGTGTATGCAATGCATCCACTGGTCCATGCCTGGGGCAGAGACAGAATGACTTTGAATGAAAGGAAAAAATGTTGCTTAATGGCATATATTACCTTGTCATGTTCACTAAGAAAGGATGAAAGCCAACCATATGGATTTCAGAGGGTCTTGGTAACACATCTAAGAGCAAATATGGAGTATTCCAGATCAGGAAATAATCAGAACATTATCAGTTACTTGGATGATGCTTGTGCCAAATTTGGAGATCTCTTGCGAAAACAAGGATATACAAAGGAAGCAAAAATATTGCAGATTAAAGTTCTGGATACAAGGAAAAGAATTCTTGGAGTAGAACACCCAGATACAATCAAAGCCATGGCGAGTCTTGCATCAACAAATCGAAAACTGGGAAAATACACAGAGGCAGAGAAGCTGGAGATTGAAGTCCTGGAAGCTAGAAACAGAATTCTGGGAGTGGAACACACAGACACAATTCATGCCATGGGAAATCTGGCAGAAACATATCAAAAATTGGGAAAGTACAAAGAGGCTGAGAAGCTGAAGATGCAAGTTCTGGATGCAAAGGCTGGACTTTTTGGAGTGGAACATCCAGAGACAATCAATGCCATGGGAAATCTAGCATCAACATATTATAAACTTGGAAAATATACAGAGACAGAGAAACTGGACATCCAAGTTCTGGATACAAGCAACAGAGTTCTTGGAGTGGAACATCTGGACACAATCACAGCCATGGGAAATCTAGCAGCAACATGCAATAGACTCAGAAAATATGCAGATGCCAAGAAGCTGAAAATCCAAGTTTTGGATGCAAGAAGCAAAATTCTTGGAGTGGAACACCCAGAGACAATCAGAGCTATGGAAAACCTAACAGTCACATATCAACACCTGGGAAAATATACAAAGGCAAAGAAGCTGCAGATCCAAGTTCTGGATGCAAGGACCAGAATTCTTGGAATGGAACACCCAGACACAGTCAATGCCATGGCAAATCTAGCAGCATCATATCAAGACCTGGGAAAATACACAGAGGCAGAGAAACTGAATATCCAAGTTCTGGATGCAAGAAACAGAATTCTTGGAGTGGAACACCCAGACACAGTCAATGCCATGGCAAATTTAGCAGCAACATATAGAAACCTGGGAAAATACACAGAGGCAATGAAGCTGAACATCCAAGTTCTGGACGCAAGAAACATAATTCTTGGAGTGGAACACCCACGTACAATCAGAGCCATGGCAAATCTAGCAGTAACATATGGAGGCCTGGGAAAATATGTAGAAGCAGAGAAACTTGAGATTCAAGTTCTGGATGCAAGAACCAGAATTTTTGGAGTGAAACACCCAGACACAATCCATGCCATGGCCAATCTAGCAGCAACTTATTCTAACCTGGGAAGATACACAAAGGCAGAGAAGCTTGAGATTCAAGTTTTGGATGCAAGTAACAGAATTTTTGGAGTGGAACACCCCTACACCATTTCTGTGATGGAAAACTTAGCAGTAACATATAGAAGTCTGGCAAGATACACAAAAGCAGAGCAACTGGAGACCCAAGCTCATGAACTAAAGAGCAGAGTTTCTGGAGCAGAACCTCCCCATACAATGGCTACCATGGCCAATGCTCAAAAATCCCAGGAAATTCAAATTCTTGATGCAGGCAGTACAGTCCCTGGCAAAGAAAACTTGCATTCAAAACAAGTTGTTTTGACTCCTCCAGTTCAAGCAGTTCTTTCAGATGGAATAATGAAACCCAAGAAAAAAGGTATGTATTGTGGTGATTGTTGCTTGAACCACCTCATATTTTTATCCTTAGTCCACTTTTTTTCCAATCTTGCACAAAGTGTTTCAAAATTTGAATCCAAAATTGCACATTCATATCAGGAAATCAGTCCCAGCCCATAGTTTGGCTACATTTACATAGCCTGCATGGGTTCTGTGTGGGAACTAGTTATGAGGTAGCAAGGTAATTCAGGTTATTGTACATAATGACATATGTGACTGCTGAGCTAGAGAAAGTATATGGTATGGTATGATGACCTCATGAGATAGTCTGAATCTAAGAGATGACAGAATCACATTAAGCAAGTAGCTACTTGCACCCTGGAATGCTGCAGAGACAGCTAGTGATTTCTCACATGTCAGTAGGAGGGAAGAAATACAGTAACTTCACAGTGACAGAGAGGCATGAGCTCTCCTAGGATAGTCACAATCAATAACTGACCTTGTTACTTGGTTCCTTTGTTAAGCTTGATAAATGAAGATGATACCTCTGACTGCAAGCAAGAACAAAGAGGATGGATGTAAAAAGATATCCATAACAAGTGTGACTAAACAATATGTAACTGAGTGTGACTATCATGATGAGCAAATGAAAGGATCTTGTTGAATGGGAAATATCATAATATTCCATCCCCTCACAGTCACATCCCAGGCTTTTGAGCTGATCCAAGTTTTTTTTTACCAACCTGAGACTATGCATTGTCTAGATATGCCCTGGTCATATCCCGGGCTATTAAGCTAATTCAACATTTTAAAAAAATGACACTGGATGCAAGCCACATTAACTTGAACAAAATTATTGTAAACAAATTTCAAATAATTTCACAGTAACGATGCCTAAAAAATTGGAAAGTTATTGTGATTTTTCTTTAGATAATACTGTTGTTTATGAAAGATAAGCCACAATAATTGTAAAATTTTTCAGACATTTTTACTGTAAAATTATTTGCAATTTCTTTACAATTTCTTCACAATAGTTTGGTCCAAGTTAATGTGGCTTCCATCCAGTGTGACCTTGGACTGTGCATTGTCTGGGTGAAAATGTTACTCAACAAGTCAATCTGGTCAGTATATATGCCCAGACCATATCCCAGTAGTGTTCGCAAGTTCAGTTCAGTCCGGTTTTTTGCCCCCAAAACGGGCAACCGTGGACTGCAACCGGTCTAGGACCGACCCACATATTGTGGGGACCGAACCGGACCACCTAGGACCGGTCTATTTCGGTCCATGGGATCGATTCAAACCGATTCAAACCGGTTTTTTTCGGTAAAATTCATTGTACCAATATAAACCATTTTTATCTCAACTATAATTACTCTGAAAATTAAATGGGTTATATAACATAATAGAACCTGTACTTACCCGTCATTCCACCAATTTTTAAGAGATTTAATAAAGATTTGGCATATCTATGACTGAAACTGAATTACATCTCCTAAAGACTCAGGCAAAATGTAATGTGTGAACTGTAAATTATTTGATGAATATCCTACATTGATAGATGGTAAGAATATTTGTCTACTTGAAGTTTTCGCATCCAACAATAGAATGAAAAAAAATGATGAAAATTTGAGTGAGTTAGAATTAAATTCATTCTGCTACAAGTTGCACAAAAAGAATATTTGTCTCTGAATGGATTTTTTTATAACTTTCTCAATTCTTAACCGTTTTTGATGAACCAAGAATCAAATTAAAGGTAATAAAAGTGGTTACAAGGCTACATAACTCACGTGACCGTTTAACCGGTTGCAACCGATTTAAACCGGTCTTTGAACGGTTTTGAAAGATTTTTTAAATGAGGCAACCGGCAACTGGAATAACACAAAATTTGGGCAACCGCAACCGAAAAAAAGACCGGACTGCAGTCCGGTTCAGTTCGGTTCTATGGATTTTTTCAGTCCATAGGACTGAACCTGCAAACACTATATCCCAGGTTATTGAGCTTATTCAATTTGGCTACTTCATGTCTGGGTGAAAATTTACTCAGAATGAGTCAATCTGAATGGTATATATGGCCAGGTTGCATCCAAAGCCATTGAACTGATGCAATAAAATCAACAAGACCCTGAATGCCATCAAAACACATCCACTTCATTGGTGCCCATCACCACCACATCCCATGGTGTCAAACAATTCTCCAGCATCATCATGTTGGGCTCTGCCTGCTGCATTCCATGGTGAGCTCATGTATGACACTATTCTCCACCCTTGAATTATTATTATTTTGGCCATTTATTATATACCATTATATAGCACATTTCTGTAGTGTCATTTGTAGCCAATAATATATATTCATTACTACAGAAGGTACATAGTGAAAAACCATTATATGTTACTATGTGATTTGCCTTCATCTCAACCCATATACCCCTCAAAGCTCCTCTTTTTACCATATCTCCCCATGTACTTGCTGATCCTGGTAAACTCTCTTGTGCTCAATTCTACCAAACTGGTACTATATTTATAGGCAGTTTTTTTACCTATCCTCCTCTGCTAATATCAAAGTGCCAGAACCCTCCAAATTGAATAACCTCTGACTTGAATCCATTTAGGTTGGTTTTTAGCATCTGATAGCAGGTAGAGGTACACAGGTGCATCTAAATAATATACTAGCTCTACAAAAGTGTGTTCTGCTCAATTTTGGTACAAGGACCAAAGTTTTGCTGTCTGGTGAGTTGCCCCCTCCTCCTACACACCACCATTCTAGTGTGATGACCACACAAAAAGCATGAGCTGTAGGTTAAATGGGCTTTTTAATACACCCAGAAACCAGAGAAGTTCATGGCAACTCAAGGGGTATGCAAGAAATTTGTCAAGTATATGATGTTGGCTTATTTGTTTAAGGACCTCAGACCCTCCCCCCCTCCCCCTACTTCCAAATAAGGAAATGATGACATAATTTAATGCTGAACAGGCCACATCCCAATGGTCTAATCCCGTCATCAACACTGATGCACAGCAAAGCCTGCATATCTCCCACATTCATCATCACAGAACCAACCACCTGCTAGTCTTGACACCAGTCCTTATGGATATATACTATTGGGGTGTAATTATATACTTATTACCTGATCACACATTACAAACACAGAATTTCCACATTTTCTCAGATTAAACACTGTATTCCTCTACTCAGATTATGCATAGCAAATTACTACATGAGCTTACAGGAATCACAATATCACCTGCTTGACACCGTGAATTCACCATACAAAAAAAAATTCAACATAGTGAGCGTAAGTGGCTGAATGGACCCATCTCCTTCACCATCTGTCAATCAACAATAACATTGAGCAATAAAAATACTCTGTAAGGAATTTTTTCAGTTGATGGTAGCTGTTTGTCCTCTGATTAGCCTATGTATTCTTGTGACAATGATGTCATTTGCCCTAAAGAGGCCCTAAACAAGGGGCTCTTGCATTCTGGACATTCCAATAAACTCACACTTACATCCTGGGCCCATCTGACAGCAAAAATTACAAAAAAAAGGTTATTTGTATAAGAGGGCTCATGGTACCCCCCCCTCCCAACACCATATGCCCCGGCAAGTTCCGACATACCCCTTGTGGCAACTATCAAAGAGACTCCTGGAGGCAGGGATAATCATGACACTTGTAACTTGACTCATTTTCGTTGTGATACTCAAATTATGTCCAGAACTACAATGTCAGTCGTTATCTGACTAGGGACGTTCAACGAGCGGCGCTTGCTGGCATTTCCTTACAGAAGAGGAAAACATCAGGATGACGACAAAAACGTTACCAGACCACAACACTGAATTTTTGTCCATCCGCAACCGAATCTCCACATCGAGATCTTCATCATACCCCGGCGATATAGCACGACACGTCCCCCTCCACTTATGGTAATTCCGATGTACATATGTACACAGCTTTTCCAAGCTCCCAGTATGCACGGTATCACCCTGCACAAGTCCAATCAATGATCCCGGTAACCTCACCGTTCTCGCATAGGGTATTGCTCAAGTTGAGGTCCCCGTGTGTGAATACGATGCGCGTTGTGGTTTTAAGTGTACGCGGAGCATCTTTTCGCGCTCTTCGGTGGATTCCTGGGACCGGCCGTAGCCCTGTGAAAAGCTGCTAGATCAGGAAAAAGGCCCAAAAGCGCGTTCCTCTACTCGGTTGACGTCGCAGCATGGCATTGTTAGTAAAGGGCCGCAGATGACACCGTTTGCACCTGCATGTTGCGGGATATCTTGAAGCTGTTGCATCATCTTCCAAAGTGACTTTCGCACAGTTCGTCCATATCATAGAACGCGGGACCAAGGGTATCACCCGGCAGCCCAGTCATAAGGATATAATCATTGTTGAGGAGGTCGATTACTTTGGTGGTAGGAACGGTGGTGTGGGCCGCGACGATACGCATTGCTTTGACTTCCGGGTTTGCTGCTATACTTCGCTTGAGGAAGAAGTTTCCTGGGAGGTGTTGGACTGTGGGGCCGTACATTTTTTCACGGATGCAGTCGAAGAAGAGATGTTGGAAGGACCCACCGCAAGCAGGTAAAGAAGGGTCGGAGACTCGTAGCAGGAGGACGCAGAAAGGAAGAGCCAGTAAACGATGGAAGAAGGACAGTGGATCAGACGTTATGTTTGTCGAGGCTTAGGCTATTATTCTCGTCAAGACGAAAGCCTGCTTGGCTTTTATGGTCAACCGGCTGTGCGCTGAAACGAAAATCACGCCTCCTAGAACCTGGTCGTATGCTTGGGATGCAGGATGCCCGTTGCTCTGCGACAAGGCGTCCCGTGCAAGATAAAAAATCGTCTTCAGTCCTTTATGTAAAACCTTGATAAATCGATGTGACCACAACGAACAGAAATCTCGCGAAGTAGAAGTGGGAGAGTGTGTAAAAGTCCGGGAGCAAATGAAATCAGTGATCGGACAGACCACGTGGCACGTGCCCAAAATCAGCGTGTCCTCATCGTCACCAGCACTGGCAGGATCAGAATGCCTCCTCAACCAGGCCTATTCTCCGTTCCTTCAAACTACGGTGTCCCACACAAGTCGTCCAGGGCGGGGAACTACCCCGCAGACGCCTCTGATATGAGTATATACCAACACCATCCCATCGTTGGGCCTACTTCACGAACACACGGTTAGCCTCGCTGTTTCATGATTTATTACACAGACCGACACTGAACATGAAAAAAAACAGGCGACGAAGGCAAGAAAGAAAAACGCCGAAAAGAAATTTCTGGTAGAGTTGGTAAAGAGATGATTGACAGAAGGGACGAGTTGAGTTCTTCCCCGTCCCCCCACTCTCCCAACTGAAACTCACGGAATGCTTCTCCTCACCTACAGCGGCCGCCACTTCACAGAAAGCATCTCAGCACTCCACAGCACCTCCATCCAGCTCTCCACCCGACCCGAAACACACCCGCTTTACAAACTCCGCTTGTTCCCCCTCTCACTGGAGAGATCAGCGGTGCTCGCGCAGGTCGAGTTGGAGGAGAGGCATGCGCTGGAGTGTATCCAGGTGGCGTATGAGGAGGAAAGGGAGAGGGTGGAAGAAGAGTGGAGGAAGGGTCGGGAGAGGGTTAGGGAGCGGTTGAATGAGGGGATCGAGGAGAGGCGGAGGAGGGCGAGGGAGGAGAAGGATGGAGAGGGGACGTTGGGCGGTTAGTATCTCTCTCTCTCTTCCCCTATACAACCACTAATCCGTTAAATAACTCAGACGCATCGCTAGACGCACACTCCCGCCCCCCCATCACCCGCAAACTCCGCAACAAACTCGGGACGTCACCACCACCAACGCCCCTCCCATCCTTCTCGTCCATTAACGGTTCAGGGGGACTTGTATCAAGCCTCCCCATAACCTCAGGGCCATTCCTAAACCCACACTCCCTCTCCGTGGACGAACTTCCCTCCCCGTTCCCTTTCCCACTGACATCGACGAGTATACCCAACGGAAGCGCCTCTACCGGTGCGTTGGGGGCGGGTATGGGATCGGCTGGGGGGCGGAGGAGGCCCAAGGGGGGAGGTGTGCATCAGAGTCAGGTCGTTGGTGGTCTTGGAAAGAGTTTGGCCATTTTTATGCCGCAGAGTGTTAAAGAGAGTGAGGTGGATAGTGATCTTGGAGAGATTAGGAGGGGGAATAAGAGGAGACGAGCCACAGCTGCCTCGCTTGCAAAGTCGAATTTGGCTTGAGTATCATCAGTCTCTTCTTCTCGACGTGTAATGGCTGAGATTTTGAATCACTTGGGGAGCCTTATATTCAATATCTTGTGCTACAAACTGGCCTTGGAAACCCTCTCAAAAGCAACAACATCATGAATTCACGCATACATATCACATATATACTACAGATTTCTTCTTTCATTCATTCAAAGCTTCGCAGAAAACCACTTGACAGCACTATCAAACGCGCCCTCCTTTGCCTTCTTCGCAACCGGGTCCGTTATATCACCCCGCACAGCGAACCCATGAGTCGCTCCCTCAAAGTACTCCCGCTTGTACCCCGGCGCAAACTTGTCCTCCCCAAAGATGGCATCGGCCTGAGCGGAGGCTTCGAGTGGGAATTGGGAGTCGGTGGTGCATGAGTTGATGAGGAGGGGTGCTTTGGATGTGGAAAAGTATTTCTACAAGGTGCGTTGGGGGTGTCGTTGACAATGGGGTGAGTAGGAAGCGGACGAAAGACGCGTACCTCGAGATCAGCGGGGACTTGGAGTAAAGAGGGGTGAGAGACCACAGACGCGCTGATGATGTTCTCGAATGCCAGATCGAACACGTATCGTCCTGCCACCCATCGTTAGCTTCGGTGCATATATGAAACCTAGGCCTCAAAGGTAAAAGGACGCACCACCATAGCAGTACCCAGTCGCCCCAAAGGTAGTCACCCCCTCCTTCTTGAGCGCCTCGATGACTTTGTCGAGTGTAGGCCGGGTCTGCGCTTGTGTGTGGTTAACGAACCATTTTGCGAGGTCGTAGGTTTTCTTTTAGTGGTAATGAATTATGATGTCAGTACGCGGAGAATGTCGGAGGGGATATAGAAGGGGAAGGAGGGTACGTACACCGGGACCCATAGCGTCAGCGGGGATAGGGTCGCCGTTCAAGTAATCCGGAACGATTGTCTGCCCCAATTCACCAATCAATCGTCACACAACACCTGAACGGAGAGACACACCTTGAACCCATTCCTTGCAAAATCATCAGCGAGCAACTGGGCATTAACGAGCTGCGGGCCAAATACGTCCGTTAGGAATAGGATGGCTTTCTCTTTGGGGTAGTCGACGGTGGGTGTTGCGACGTAGGAGTTTACGCCGCCTATGAGTTCCCATTTACCTGTGATGGGTTGATAAGATAAGAAGTAGCCCAATATATACTAGATCAGACTCGCCCTGTGGGGTGCCTTCGTGGGTGACGCCTGGGTATACATTAACACTGTTAGGGGCAGGCAGGAGGAGAGGACGCGCCTTTGGTACAGTGCTTGCAAAAACTCATGGTCGTGGTCTTGGTGTGATGATATCTAACGGCCAAGACTCCACCCGCGGCCGGTTTATATATTCCTCCTTCTTGCTATAATTAGTAGCGAGCCATATGGCATGATGACCTTAGTGGCTTACCAACGATTGGTACCACCCGCCACAGGTTGGGATTGCGTAGTCCCATCGGCAGTACTATGATGTAACTATTGGGAACGTGAAGGAATGATTCCCGAGGGAATATATACTATCATTTGTGGAGTGTTGCAGATATTTTGATCAAAACACCACAGTGCCTCAAGGAATGAACCAATCTCTACAATTCTTTTACCAATAGAAAGGCCTGATCCTTAGCTTTCAGAATATCTTTTTTTCGTATTTAATTGGAATTCTTAAGGTGGGCCCCGACGGGTGCCGATACAAAAGGTCAAAGTCACCTAGTGTTGCAAATTCTGTCACGCAACGTAACACCTAATCAGACCAAATCAGGTAGCATTTCGCGTTCACGTTCGCGTTGTCCTTGTTGAGCATCCGGCGGAGTTTGAAAGCCTTCACTCTCACTTGTCACGCTCAAACATTGGAACCTCTACTGAGGCAAGACCTCTCCTGATGCATCCAAAAAGTTGGTAAATGTGTGTTATATACATATATCTTTGTTTATACAAAAAATTGCGATGTGGCGCGAAGCATTAATTATTCTAAGCAAGCAACATGGTGTGAAAGTGCTCATTTTTGCTATATTATGCCTCTTATGCCTTCATATGGTCCGATTCTTTTCTTTAAAAAAATATATTCGCACTTATAACACCAACTTACATATCCCTAAATATTTTCAGAGGCTACCGTCCACCTGTTATGACGCTAGAGGGTGATTTGCAACACTAGGTGACTTGCACCACTAGGCATGTGATAGTAAAGTGTGCTGGCTGACAGATGTGCAATCTTATCTTATGTTTTAGCGGTGGGCTGGCCTGCCCGGTCCCCGAAGTGATGGATAGTAGAGGATTCATAAGGCTTATGTCACAGTCTTATGTCTGGAGGTCCCTTTGACAGCTAACTGCATAATCATAGACCACGTCCGATTTTTTTCTTTGAGCCCTTGTTTGTACAAACAACCATATTAGGTAGAGCGACTCCACAATGATGACATGAAAGGCTTGGAGTAGCACCTTGAATAAATGTGTTTTCTTTATACCATGCCCAGCAACTACCGCTATATCCAAGGGGTACCTGGGATCTGAATGCCAGACTGGGGGTTGGGTGGTTGGTTTGGCTGTCAGGCCACTAAATTTTTTTTTGACCTACCCATTTCGGGGGAGAAAAATGGCTTAGAAGCACCCCACAAGCCAGTAAGCCATGTTTCATGCTAAAAAACAGAAGGAAGGGAGCAACAATGGAAATTTGAGCATATATGTAAAGATAAGATTATGACTATGATTAGATCACAGTCACACTGTAAAGTAAGATCTGGCCCATTGATGGAGGAAGAATACATCACAAATAATACAATAATCCTGCAGAATACATCAAGAACATCAAAACAGTCTTGTGAGGCTTGTGGGACATCAAGGGGAGGGTGGGGAGGGAAAATAGCAGGGTGATGACATCATATTTCCTAATATGGAAATGTGCCTGATTAAGTTGGCTGGTTGGTTCAATGAAAGTCTACTAAAAAAAAAATGGAACCCCAGGTGCAATTTTTTAATTTTCAGTACCCCTTGGCTATATCCCACCAGAACAAAAGCAGCTCATTGTGACAATGTGTATTCACGGGACAAGCACTACAATTGTATGCCATGTTTGTTGAAAAGCACATCATCGACGTGGGTGTTTTATACCATTGCAATATCAGTCCTTGCTAGGATACACCTGCATCCAGTCTTCTTTCCTCATCTTTAACCCAGATCACAGCTGGGTCTTCACACCATTATCACATAGGCTCACCATACGACTTCTATCGACAGCTCCCCATGTTTAACACACAGATACTATGTGTTACAAGGGGGGGATGATGAAGGGAAGAGGGGGAGGAGGGAGTGGTGTGGTGTGATGGAGGGGGGAGGCAGTGGTGGATACTCCTTTTCATTCATGAGTGGTTGTCTTTGTACATGGGTGGTCATTGTCATATGTGGGTGGTTGCCTTCAAATGTGGGTGGTCGTTCTCATGTATGGGGGGTCACTTTGTTCAAGCTCTTGCTCATGCCTCACTGATTCCTGCCAGATTCCGGTCATTCTGGTGGATTCAATTTTGGCAGAGACACCAGCCAAAATGTCATTCTGGCCACCAGAATTTGTGTCATTCCTGACTAGTCACCGGAATAGTCCCCTGAATGGACTGGAACAGAATGGAACAGGAATCCAGTGACTGGAATAACATTAAATTTGCTAAATATGGCAATAAGATGGGAAAAAAAATGAGAAAAAATATGGATGGTGCTCACCATTGGCGACAATGATGGAGCACAGGTTTCAGGGTCTAGTATACATTTCCAAATATGGAAATTTACACAAATATAGTCAGAAAATCAGAAAGAAATAAGAAAAATAATAGGTTGGTGCTCTCTGTTGGTAACAACATTGTGGGCCGTTTTCAGGGTCCAGCCCACATTTCCAAATAAGGAAACATTTTCACTTTCAGATGAAAAATGCTAATAAAATAAGGGAAAATCAGAAAAAAATACAGATAGTGGGCAGTATTGTGTGCTGTTTTCAGGATCCAGGGTAGACATCCAAAAAAGGAAACTTAGGTGTTTCAAAGGAAAAATCCTAGAAAAATCAGAAAAAAGGATGCTGTATATATGGTATGCACCATGAGGCACTGCTTTCAGGGTCCATGTCAGGATCCAGCCCAAAAAGGAAATGTCACCTTGATTGATCTACAAGTGAAGGAAAACAAGATAAAGATGATTTCACCTGTGACTGCTTTCAGGGTCCATGTCAGGGTTCAACCCAAAAAGGAAATATCACCTTAATTGATCTACAAGTGAAGAAAAACAAGATAAGGATGATTACACCTGTGAGGGTCTATCTGATGGCTTGCCGGGAAATGATCACATGACCAATTACCAAAAATGGTCCAAAAATGAAAGTTGTAGCTCTACACTGTGTCTTTTAGAATCTGTTTGAATTATGTCCTAGAATACTCCTATTGTGGAGATATGAGGATAAATATTTTTTTGACTGCTGTGTTTTTTTTGTTTTTTGTTTTTTTTTTTCTCCATGAAAACAATGCCAAACAACATGATTTCAACACATTTTGAAAGCTAAGAGAAGAGGCTACAACTATTGTATCATGGGAAAATTCACCCAAAAAGGAAGGTACATACCCTAATAGGGCAATTGACACTGAAACACTACAAAACATTACTGATAGACTACAAAAGTCACTTATAGACTACAAAATTTTATAAGAGACCACAAAAGTTAGATATAGACTACAGAAATTACTAATAAACTTCTATTCCTGTCTATTCCTGAGCCATTCTGGTGGATTCCAGTGCCATTCCTGTGGATTCCAGTGGAATGCCTCCATTCCTGCAGGAATCAGTGGGGCATGATGAAGTACTGAACTCATGTGCAATGTCCTGTGCCTACTTTTGCATGCATTCTGCTGGCCTTTCAAAATTTGGTGAAAAATCAATATTCAGCATCAGATATAATTGATTCAGCATGGATATTGCTTCCTCCAATCAATCCCTCACATTGATATGGTTTCTGTGTGTTACCCTTGCTTCTATCCATCAATCATCTATTTTTGTTCATCTCCATATGACTTCTGTGTCTTACCTTTGCTTCTCTCCATCAATTATCCACTTTTACTGTGATTTTTGTTTATCCATCCATCAATTCTTGTGTCACAGATCAAAGCTTCCCATCACTACTGTTTCTATGCATCAATTTTGTTACCAATCCTGAGATGAGATTGTGGGTACCCAGCCAATATTGGTAGTGTTTTAAGGTCCAGTTAAGTCCGGTTTTTTGCCTAAAAAAAAAAAGACCGTGGACCGCAACCAATGGTCCGGTTACCCCCGAAAAACCGGTTGCGACCGGTTTTTTGGAATTTTTCAATATATTAAATATAAATAATTATCTTATACTCCGTGAGGATTTTTTTGCATGCAAAAAACAATGAAAAAATGGAAAATAATAAAATGAAAAGGAAAA
>KN838564.1:92289-165175 GCA_000827195.1 Laccaria amethystina LaAM-08-1 | reverse complement strand
AATTCCTTGTCCGTCTGCGAGTTACCCTTCGCCGCGACCCCCTCCGCACCTTTGCCGAACCCTCAGGTGCATGAGAGGCTCCCTCTTAGGACGGTTCCTCACACTAGCTACACTACAACAGTAGATACAATACATAAAATACACGACGATGACATGCCGCCGTTCGCCATTTGGTTGCCACATCGCTCTCAGTTCCGTGGCACCTGGAATTCATACAAGAAAGGGTCATAGGGGAAGGGGGTACCGACATCGTCGTTCTGGGTTGTGCCGTGGCGTGAATCGTTGCTGTGGTTTCGTGTCATGGTTAGCAAAGTAGTTGGGAGGAGGGTGGGATGGAGTACTTACCATTACCATAATATAAGCAACAACGACGAACGCTGACATCATTGTTGTTCGTCATTTGGTTGCCACATCGCTGACAGTGGCATGGCACCTTCCATTCCATCGTGTCAACGTCGCCAGCAGTCGTTCACTGGGTGACGTGGTAACTTCGCATTGTTCTTGAGGTGGTGACGTGGTGTTCCTGCAGCATTGGGGTGTGCCGTAGTCGTTGGGGGCGTGAGGTGGCAAGTGGGTGGCAGTGGCTCTTTGTAGGAAAAGAATAGAGGGAGGGGGAGGACTCAGCTGCATGTAAATGACGACGAACGAGGACGTCTGTCATCGTTCGTTGGGTAGACAACAACCAACGTCAACGTCAACGTCAACGCCGTTGGTTGTCAGTGCCATGGCACCTGGCCGGCACTCATTCGCTGGGTGACGTGGCGTTGTGTGGTTGTTCTTGCGGTGTTGGGGCGTGCCATGGTTGTTGGGGGTGGTGGGCGACGGTTGTGCATGGCGGCGACGGTTGGTCATGCTGGCGACACGGGGACACTGGGCGGGCGTGGTGAATGATGGTGGTGGTGGTGGTGGTGGACGAAGGTGATGGTTGAGGAAGAACGTTTATGGTTGAGCACTCTACACATTCCGCGGATTCCGTTCTGGCGTAATTCCGTCTGGGTGATTCCTGGAACAATTCCGGCGGAATTTGTATTCCGTTCAAAATTCCGTCAGAATTTTTTATCAATTTGGCAGGTCCCTCTGCCAAATTTGATTCCTCCAGAATTCCAGGAATTGCCTGGATTCTGCAGGATTCCGGCAGGAATCAGTGGAGGACAATAAAGACCTCCATGAGTTGGCAAACAATGTGCAAGGCAATTGCACACCTTGTAGGGCTAGGACAGCATCTATGACTGATTTGTCTCAGAGGAATTGGATGATCCAGTTGCCAATTCATAACTCTTGCTTTTATCATCTTCCTGTAGTAGGATTTCTCAAATTTTCTTGCATCTTTAATGGGGCTGGCTAGGGTTTTGGGTGGTTCTTTCTGATCTTCAATTTTGTCTCATAGTCTCAAATTGAGACTGTCTAAAAACATTGGTGGGAGGCAGAGATTCTCTTGTCCTATCATAATGTACCCTCCTCAACTTGCAAGCAATTGGAAATTGAGAATATACTGTTCAAGGTTTCCTGGTTTATGTCTGAGGGTAGCTAGATCTGTTCTAGCTTTGTCTTTGGTTCTTCTGAGATCAAATGTTTGATCTAATAACTTGACAAATGCTGTCCAAGTCATTGCTGAGTCAAATCTTCTAATACCATTGTCTCCTACTTTGGTATGTTCATCAGTAAAATGCTCAGCCCATTTGGCAGCTCTGCCTGCAGACATGTAGCTGAGTGCAGAATTGACCTCTTGTTGATCATTGGGGAATAGGTTGCTGTAAGCCCTGACATAGGATTCTAAAATTCTGAACCAAGTCTTGTACTTTGATTCAGTTCCATCAAATTTTTGGGAGGTTGGCATTTCTTACCTTTCCAATTCTGTGCTGTCATGTTGGTGGTTGGTACTTCAGTGGACATTTCTGGTAATGTCAGATTCTCAGGTTCTATTGGTGTTTTGGGATCCATCTGTGATCCAAATATGGGTTCTGTCAGTTTCTCAGGATTAAATGCTCTAGCTGTGAAAGCATTAAACTCTTTGATGATCTGATCTGTTTCATTAGTTAGTGGAAAGCCTATATTGGGTTAAGGTGTATGAGCAGTAGAGGCAGCTGCATGCTAGTACTCTGGATTCTGCTGATCACTGGTGATTGTCTTGGCAATGTCACTGGTGTACTCTGTCTATTGAACAGTAATACTGGTCTAAGTCCTGGTATCTCTGTACCGATGTTGATGTTACTGGTATCTTGGTTCCAGATAGCATGTCTGCATCTGTGATGCAGGAGGGCTCTCCTCTTCTGCACTTTCAAATCTGTCTTCACCAGATAGTGGTGTCTGTCTGTTGTCTGGGTGAGCTCTTTACTCTCCCCCACCTATTCCTACCAGACTCCGGGAGTCCAGTAGGACTCCAACTGGACTGAGACACATTTCATGTTGGCTGATCACCATACAAATTTTGTGTCCCAGTCCTACTGGAGTCCTACTAAATTCCTACTGGACTGATCCCAAATCACTCAGAATTATGGACTCTTATGGACTGAGTGTAGTGGAGTCCATACAAGGAGTCCAGTAGGAGTCCAGTGAAAGTCCAGTAGGAATTCCAAGTACAGGGAGTCCGTAGGAATTTCTGAGTACATTGTTTGTCACTATTGTTGTTATTATATAATATATAAAAAAGCGCAACATACAAGAATTGAACACTTGACCTCAGGAGCACAGCCACAATATTGACAATGAATGCTCTATGAATTGCACCACAGAGGCTTTAATATGTAACTAAAATTTATGCTCTATATCAACCATGGAACCGCTTTCCTAAAAAGGATGTCAGCAAATTCCACAAGTGGGAAATTCTGCCCAAACCGTCAACAAACAACCTTCCACGTTGGAGAGGTGCCGAGTGACACACGAGATCGTGTACACGCAGACGAGGTGGTGGTATTGACTGGGGAGTGTACAAATACAATGTAAACATGTAATCTACTTTCGGAATGACCCTCGAACACCTGATCAGGACCCCGAACACCTAGGGAATGGAGTAGAGCATCCCCAGGATGCAATACTCCAACATCACCACCACCATCGACAACACATCCACAACATCTGCCCCCCACCCATCCACAATGCATCCACAACAACCATCTGCAACCCCCATTGCCAGTCACAAAGCCCATCTGGCCAGTAACAAAGCCCATCTGGCCAGTCACAAAGCCCACAGTACTTTTCATTCCCCCACTGATTCCGGCCAGAATCCGGTGGAATCCAGGAATTCCAGCGGAATCCAACGGAATCCTGTCCATTCCTTGTATTCAAATGACAAACTACAGAACAGGAGTACAAAACACAATTGATTCAAAAATAATACTATATTACAAGGGAGTGATTACAAAAAAAAAGTACTATAGAAGCCTACTTAGTTACAGAAGTAAAAAAGTACTATGTCCATAACAAGTATTGACTAAATTTGACGA
This sequence comes from Laccaria amethystina LaAM-08-1, assembly GCA_000827195.1. Classification (NCBI taxonomy): domain Eukaryota; kingdom Fungi; phylum Basidiomycota; class Agaricomycetes; order Agaricales; family Hydnangiaceae; genus Laccaria; species Laccaria amethystina. Next base: position 161,732 of record KN838564.1, on the reverse strand, counting down.
CGAATGATTCCTCATTCGTCGTCTGGTTGCCACATTGCCATGGGCGACGTGGCACCCAGACCTCATGTACAAAAGAAATGAATGAAGATGACGAACAACGACATAAGTCGTCGTTCGTCATTTGGTTGCCTAAATCGTCAATGACGATGAACGATGACATTTTCATCATCATTCGGTTGCGGGAGTGCATATGGGAGTGCGTATGGGGGGATGGGTGCTGTGGTGGTAGTGGTGGTAAGAAGGATGATGATGACGAATGATGATTGATGTCATCGTTCGTCGCTCGGTTGCCACATCACCAACAGCGGCGACGTGGCACCTAGTTTGGGTGTGAGCAAGCAGTGAGCAGGAGAGGGGGCTTACCTGTATGATGAAGACAACGAACGACAAATTGGTCATCATTCGTCGTCTGGTTGCCACGTCGCCAACAGCAATGTAGCACCATGGAGTCCAGTCCCCTCGTCATTTGATCATGTTGTCGTCGTGTCATGCTGTGACATGGTGGCTGGCAATGAATGCAGACGGTGACGACATTGTACATCGTCACTGTCAGACGACACAGCACGTCCAGTGGGGACCATTGACATGCTGTATCATCAATGTTGGGTGGCCTGATGGTCGTTTACGTGGTGACGTGGCAGCGCCACATTGTTCTTGCCTTGGCGGTTTGTGGCGAAAGATGTGGAGAGTGGTGAGGGTGATGACGAGGCAACGGTGGTGATGATGTGACGGTGGCGATGAAGCGAACAGTGGCGAGCCGATGGTGGGTGGGCGTCGTCGATGGTGGTGGTGGTGGTGGAGAAAGTGTGTGTTTGTTTGTTACGACGTCCAAATCGAGCGTCAGGAAACGCCGATGCTCAATTTGGACATTGTGGATTCTGTTCCGTTTGTTCCGTATGCCATTCCGTCCAGGTAATTCCTGGAACCATTCCAGTGGAATTTGAATTCCATTCAAAATTCCGCCAGAATTGTGTTATCACTTTGGCAGGTGCTTGGGCCAAAATTGATTCCTCTGGAATTCCAGGAATTGCCTGGATTCCAGGTGATACCTTGGCTACAGCGACATGGCAAGCAACAACAACCACATGCAGCAGCCAATGGCATCCAACGACAACACAGCAACACGAATGGCACCACCACGAACCACCAACGGTGATGGCCCACGACCAGCTCCCATCAACAACAACGACCGCCCACGACCACACCCCACGAACGACGAACACGACCCGCCACCAGCACATATGAACGGGGATGACCACCCACGATCACACCCCACGAACAGTGAGCATGGCCCACGACCACCACCCACAAACGGTGAACACAGCCCACGACCAGCTCCTACAAAGGGCAATGACCCCCCCATGACCAGCACCCACGAACGGGGACAGCCACCCACAATCACCCCATGAACGGGGACAACCACCCACAATCACAGCCCATGAACAGTGAACACGGCCCACAACCAGCACCTACAAATGGCAATGACCCCCCACAACCAGCACCCACGAATGGGGATGAGCCCCCACAACCACACCCTACGAATGGCAGACACGGCCCACCACCAGCACCTATGAACAATGACGGCGGCCCCACCAATGGACCACCACTACCCACCAACGACGACAATGGCCCATCACCACCACCACCCACCAATGGCAACGACGGCCCAGCACCACATCCCACCAACAGCAAACACAGCCCACCCACAACAGCCCGGCATACCCAGTTCAATGTAGTTTAAATTAGTTAGTTTGATTTTATTTTTTGTAATTAGGTCAAGTTCTGTAGGAATCTAATTGTTTTTAGAAAATTGTTGAAAGGATTTGACCTGGATTCCAGTAGGAATCCAACTGGACTCCAGTAGGAATCCAACTGGACTCCAGGATTCCTACTGGACTCCCAGACTCTGGTAGGAATAGGTGGGTGAGTGATAAGTACTGGTCTCGGTTTGGTTTCTGAGTCAGAACTTTCTAGTACTCTATATCTTCCTTGGCTTGACTCCCCTTGAGTAGCTGTCATGTTGGGTTTCTAGTTTTGGACAAAAGATGGTGATGTGTCTTCTATACTGAGGTAACCTTGAATCTTTTGTTACAGTAACTTTTAAATGGCAGTTATTAAGCCTAATCAATCATTTGTTCAAGAGTATGCTGACTCTGAAGTTTGTTCTGTATATGTTCCCTTAATCAAGACGACATATGTTCATTCTATGACTAGTTCTCTGATACAGACTGTCGTTCTAACTGCATGTTTCTTATGCCCTTAATAACAACACGTCAGGGTTCCACAATATACTCTATGCCCAAAGGACAGTTGTATAGGCCTGTTTAGCCTAGATTCAAGCTATCAAATACAAATGAAGTAACTTACTTATATACTAAAGATACAAGTCATAAAACAAGTCAGAGGTATGAGTCATATGACTAGAGTAGAGTCATGCAAATCATACTGTATCTAAAGGAGTCATATGAATCTATTTAAGTAAGTATGAGTCAAAAGAAATATATCTAAATAAGAGAGATGAGTCATAAAGAAATCTAGCTAGAATGCATATCTAGAACTGTCCAGTATAGTCTAGATGTGGCTTAGGAATGTGTAACTGTCTGCATTGTAAAAGTGTTTATGTAAGAAAAAAGAGTCTGTAACACCACCCAGGCATTGAAGTTTCTCCATTGGGACAAGAATTAGTCTTGAGTTGATGCAAACACCACCTTGCAAAAGTTGAATGACATAAAGGACAAGATATAGTTCACAGGGCCTTGGATATAAATACTAGGACAGGGGAGTCATTTTTATTTTCCATTTAGTTCCATCATGATGGTGTCTGAGAGCCTGGTGGTTCAACTAGTGGTTCCAACAGAGGGTAATAGACAACCAGCCACCCCCCATGTCAATGGAGAATTGTTACTGAGGGCTGGTCCATTGTTATTGGGAAATTGTAGACATCCTGGTTCATTGAATATGGAACAATGGCAATCAAACCAGCCACCCTGACTAACCCATGTTCTGTGGTAGATTGTCACAGCTGGCTGTTCTGCTGTTATTGAACCCTTGTGACTGAGCTAACTATTGCCATTTCCTTTTTCCATAGTATCCTCCATGTACATCTACACCCGCCCTATTGTTTATGAGCAGCTTTGCAATTGCCTCATGGCCTTCATTTGATGCTGCCTGGAGAGAATTTCCATAGTATCCTCCAGTTGAATTTACATCTGCACCACTCTCTATCAGCAGCTTTGCAATTGCCTCATAGCCTCCACATGATGCTGCCTGGAGTGGATTCCCATAGTACCCTCCCTGTGCATTTACATCTGCCCCATTGTCTATGAGCAGCTTTGAAATTGCCTCATAGCCTTTACTTGATGCTGCATAAAGTGCATTTCCATAGACTCCTCCCTGCATATTTGCATCTGCCCCATTGTCTATGAGCAGCTTTGCAATTGCCTCATGCCCTTTATTTGATGCTGCATAGAGTGCGTTTTGATAGACTCCTCCATGTGCATTTACATCTGCCCCATTGTCTATGAGCAGCTTTGCAATTGCCTCATGCCCTTTCACTGCAAACATACCAACATACTGAGGTGAAAATATTTTGAAAGTATTTTGATGGTACATAATTTTCTCCCAAAATACTACCTACCAGGTATGTGGTTAGTATGGAAAAAAGTATTTTATTACTTATGCTAAAGTATCAGATTAATATTTTGATGATATTCAAGGTTTTTTTATCAATACTGTATCAATACTGGGTTATATACTGACAATATTGAGGAAAAACCTTCAATATCATTAAAATACTAATCTGATACTTTAGCATAAGTAATAAAATACTTTTTTCCATACTAACCTCATACCTGGTAGGTAGTATTTTGGGAGAAAATTATGTATCATCTAAATACTCTCAAAATATTTTCACCTCAGTATGTTGATATGTTTGCAGTGTTTATTTGATGCCACATAAAGTGCATTTTGATCATATTGTCCCTGTGCATTTACATCTGCCCCATTGTCAATGAGCAGTTTTACAATTGCCTCATGGCCTTCAATTGATGCTAAATAAAGTGCATTTCCATAGACTCCTGCCTGTGCATTTACATCTGCCCCATTGTCTATGAGCAGCTTTGCAATTGTGTCATGCCCTTTATTTGATGCTACATAAAGTGCATTTTTATAGAATACTTCCTGTGCATTTACATCTGCCCCATTGTCTATGAGCAGCTTTGCAATTGCCTCATGCCCTTTATTTGATGCCCCATAAAGTGCATTTTGACCATAATGTCCCTATGCATTTACATCTGCCCCATTGTCAATGAACAGTTTTACAATTGCCTCATGGCCTTCAAATGATGCTACAAAAAGTGCATTTCCATAGACTCCTGCCTGTGCATTTACATCTGCCCCGTTGTCTATGAGCAGCTTTGCGATGGCCTCATGCCCTTTCTTTGATGCTACATAAAGCACATTTTTATAGAATCCTTCCCGTGCATTTACATCTGCCCCATTGTCTATGAGCAGCTTTGCAATTGCCTCATAGCCTTTATTTGATGCTATATAAAGTGCATTTCCATAGTATCCTCCCTGTGCATTTACATCTGCCCCATTGTCTATGAGCAGCTTTGCAATCGCCTCATGGCCTTCATTTAATGCTGCATAAAGTGTATTTCCATACTGTCCTCCCTGTGCATTTACATCTGCCCCATTGTCTATGAGCAGCTTTGCCATTTCCTCATGGCCTCCACATGATGCTGCCTGGAGTGCACATCCATAGTATCCTTCCTGCACATTTACATCTGCCCCATTGATTATGAGCAGCTTTGCAATTGCATCATAGCCTCTATATGATGCTGTCTGGAGTACATTTTCATAGTATCCTCCCTCTGAATTTACATCTGCTCCATTCTCTATGAGCAGCTTTGTGATTCTCTCATGGCCTTCATTTGCTGCTGCATAGAGTGCATTTCCATAGACTCCTCCTTGTGCATTGACATTTGCTCCCTTTTCTATCAGTAGCTTTGCAATGGCAAAATGACCTCCAGATGCTGCTGCCTGAAGTGCATTCCTATATCTGCCCCCCTGTGCATTTATATCTTCTCTCATTTCTAGCAATGCATGTGTTACTTCTGTCAATCCAGCCAATGATGCATAATACAGTGGTTTAGCAATATCAACCCTCAATTTTTGTCGATGAAAATAGTAAATGACATTTGTGTCATAAAGTAGAACCCAGTTCACATAAGCATTATTTTCCTCAGTCAGAAGCTTCATCATCAATGCAAATACTGAAGATGGCTCAGAGTTATTTTTGCCACTAGAATGTACATGTGAAATCCAGTATTTTCCAGCATAGTTTGAAAGAGGGCTGGATACTTTCACATTTGTATGAAGTAGTTCAGGTGTATTGAATTGCAAAAGATATGCAAGACAAATCTGAGATATAATAGAGTGTGATAGCTTCTCATTGACACAGAAGTCTCTGACTTGCTTGACAGCATGATTTTGAATATACTGAGATATAAGATATTCTTTGACAGAAAAGTGGGAAAGCTTGATGAAACCTGTTCAATAGTCAGCAATAATTTTAACATAGTAATTTTCTAAACTATACCATCTGATTTCATAATAAAACTAGAACATATTTTCAAGACATCTGTAATATCTTGAAGTTCATTATCAGATTTATACTCTGGTCCATTTTCAGCAGATAGATCAACAGCAGCAGTTGTGGCCAGCTCTCTCAATGTCAGTGGACGCACAGCAAAACACAGCCACTGTAGAAATAATTTTGCATAACCATGATCTTTTTTCTCAATCCCCAGCAAGATTTGATCATATCCAAGCCCCAAGGTAGATCAGCTAGCTGCTTTTTTAGATCAGTCTTGGTCCGGCACTTTTTGAGCTCATTTAGCTGTAAGGCAACCCAACGAAGCCTAAAATTGCATTTAGTAATCATCCTGTCATTGATAATAAACATACATTCCATCTGCTTGTTTCATCAATGTCAACTTTATTTCCCCTTGAGTGTCAGAATTACATTTTTTCAAATCAGAGTCATTCTTAAGCTGATAGTCAAGATAGGCTACAAGATCATGATTTTCAGATTCCTCAACCAAGTCAAGATAGTGATAGGACTTCAGCTTGTCCTCAATCTCCTGTTCTGGGCGACTAGTAACTACCAAGTGAAGCCCAAGATTTATATCTTTCTCCAGGACAAAAGTCTGAATCCAGTTAAGAATCTTTTCTCTTTCAGAACATTCATCAAGGCCATCCAGAATGACAAATGTTGAGCTAAAGCCATGAACAATTCTTTGAAGAATATTCTGCAGATCATCCAGAGTTGGCTCCTGATGGCCATTGCCACAGTGAGCATACAGATTCACTAAGACTTTGGGCAGTCTACCATCACATTTCAGAGAGAATTGCCAGATGAGTGATCGTATGAGTTTATCATGCAGCTGAAAATCCTTCTGTGAGTCTCTTCCATCAAAAAAGAAATATGCAGTAGCAGAATTGAATCTTTGAAGAAGACTGCAAATTATTGCTGACCTGTAAAAAAAAAGATCAATCCAATTTCATAAAAATGTTGAAATTCTAACCTTAAAATGGTTTTTCCAGAGCCAGCTGGATAAAGTGTCAATAATATATAAATTTACAAATTTTGATAGAAAACTTACATTTTCCTTTGATCCAGAGGAAGCCAGGCTGTTCCAGCCACCCAGAAAATGTATTTCCATTCAGAAACCATTGACAGGTGTCTGGTTGGCTCTTCAGAATTGCATATGCAGCATTGTAGTTAATAGATTCTTTGGGTGGAGAAAGCCACTTATAAATCTTCTCCACTGTAACAAAAAGAATAAAGTCAATTATACATTTGAAATAAAAATCAGCAATAATACCCAGGTGTTCATCCCTAATTGTCTCAAGTGTAATTTGAATATTTGGGTCCACACCTACCAACCACAAACAACATTAAGATGAATATGATGTGTTTCTTATGACTTACCCTGATTGACAGTACCTATTAAAATATAAGTAAAAGCAATAAAATGTGATGATCCAAATGTAACAAACCATAGTTAGGGCCTGTGTACACACTTTGAGCTGAAATGTTGTTTATAGTGTCAGCTAGAAGGTTTTTTGAGAAATCTGCATGGCCTGAACTACATTTATGAAAGTACTGACCAGTGGGCATCACTTCTGAATTCAGACCAGAAGAAATAGGTAGAGAAGTAGGCAAGTCAGAACTTGGAGGATCTATACAGAGTTATCAGAAATAGAATATAGAGATCTGGAGTAAGCATGAACCAGTCAAGATAGGAGAAGGGTGTTGCAAGAAATCAACAGCTCCTTGCACAGAACCTTCAACCTGATCAACTGAGAGATTAGAGTCAATGAAGGTCAATATCAACTTTATAGCAAACAGATTGAGGGGTTTCTCACAGGCAACAGTCATTTTCGCACCCACTGACACCAGGCCTACATTCAAAACAGGAACAATTGGTGGAGAGGTAGGCAGGTGAGAACTCAGAAAATCTATATCAGTGTTACCAATGATGAATGATAGAGGTTTGGGGTTAATGCAGACCACTGGAGATAGGCAAAACTTGTTGTGAGCACTCAACCACTCCTTGCCCAGTCACTTCAACCTAATCACCTGCAAATTTGATTCAATGAGCAATCAATGCTCACTTTGGGGCAGGAAGATTGAAAAGTATCTTACTGGTGACTTGCATGGCGATGTCCGTCGCATGGATGGTTGAAGATGGAGTTACCAAAGTAGGTGGGACACTGCTGGGGTGAGCTATATCGATGCTACTGTCATCCGCCGATTCAGATTGATAATTATCTGGTAGCACGAGATCATGAACTCTAACCTCAAACCGCCACGGGGCTTATTACGTGGGCGGTCTTCGATTGTGACTTGGTCGGGCAATTCCTCGAATTTGCGTTTCAAATGATTTTCGCGGGGGTAATTAGGATCAGCCATGGTGGTTCAGAAGAAAGGATCGATGCACCGCACAGAGTCAGCTGACGTTCCTGATTATAGAAGAGGTTAAGTGGTTCGGCGTCAAGTCAGCAAGCAGACGGTACGACAGAAGCAAAACAACGAAGTGCGCCCAGACAAGCCCAAAGCTTTTGGAGTTGTCGACGACTCCAACGCTAACCATCTAAACCTTTGTCTTTCACCAAAAGAGATAATCTACGACCCCCACCCCCCATTTAATCAGGACTGCCCACCCCAACCATCTTTTCAAAGCACTCCCCCACCTTTTCACCCATCATCGACTGTTGACGCGTTGACGTCTTGATTTAAACCCAGCCTCCGAACCTCCCTCGTCGGACGGGTTTTCATCACGAGTCACCGATGTTTCCTCTCTGGTCCGTCCAGCTACTGTCGCCTGGACATCCCAACCCGACCTCCTGCTGTTGCTCGAGATGGAAACGAAATCCCAAGGCCGCTTTCGTCAACGTGCACTCGATGTAGAGAGAGTGGGAAGCTGTTGAGCTTCAAAGGCGAAGATTTATCGTACGGGCTCTTGAGTGCATCGGTACTGAGTGAGTTCCTCCAAGTTCCATTGTATTTGCTCCCCTCTCTACCTCCCCTTCTGTGCTGCTACAAAATTTGCAGCAGTCCCCCCGCATGCCCCCACTAGTCTATCTTTTCACGATCTCCTTCCATATACTCATAATTTCTTCCCAGTTCTAGTCTTTGTAATATCGTTCACGAGCATCGTGCTTCTGGAGCCTACAAGACCCCCAATCCTAAGCAAACCCCTGGTTTTTAGTGGTACGGCAATTAGGATCTTGAAATTGCGACGTTCACTGGATGCTTACATTGCAAACAGGCTTCCAATCAAAACCTTTCGTCGCCTTACCTTTTAGCTCTGCTTGCCATCTGCAAACCCCGACCCAGCCCCGCCATGCTTGATCATACCACCTGCTGGCGGGGAACCCGAGTCTCCTAACCATCGAGGTCTCAGCCCCTCACGCTCGCAATCCGAGTCCTCCAGTTGCTTCAGCAGGAGCTCTTTGTCTGTCGACACCGCCCTCATAAGAAGGATCCCTGCCAAGTTACCCACAAGTTCGCCGTCCACCAGCCTGCCTGGTCTCGCAAGCACTCCTCGTGCCTCCCGCTCAGCCCCCTGTCGTTCCTGCCTTTGCGTGCTCTACACCAATGGCTCCGTCGCTACCCTCCAGTACTACCCGACCCACCACCCCTCCTCGCTCACAAAACTTCCAGCTATCCTTTCCCGAAACACGTTCAACGGAGGGCTACTAATCTCGGGCTCTCTGCCTTGAATTCGTTTCGCAGTATTGCGGCGCTCCATTTGCCCTATTCGTATTCCCATTCGCACCACCACCAACAGTAATCTCAACCCCAGCCACAGCCTCCATGTAATTTTCTTCGGCAATCTCAATCTATGCCGTCTATCACGTCGGACCGTCGGTCGACGATTTGGACAGGAGATCTACGCACGTCGCCGCTTTCTCTGCTGCCTCCAAATCTTCTGCAAACCACCCTCCCTCTCCCTCGATGAACAACACTACCACCGAGAGCGGAGAGAATGGAAACACAAGGTATTGAGTCCACCCTGGCTATGGTCTTGATCAACGACGAGTTGCCGTTCGTCGAGTGGCAGTCTACCGACAGGAAGCATGAGACCAAACAATCGCTGGGAGTGGGGTAGTCAGACTTTGTTGATTCTGGACATGGACACGGACACAGAGGCGGAGGGAGAGGCAAAAGTTGAGGTGGAAGGGTGAAGGCGAAAGTGAAGGAGAGGAAGATGCGGATGTAGATGCGGAGGCATCTCTCACATCTCGCTCTCACTCGCTCTCGTGCTCCGATCGATGTCTTGTTGCACCCACCTATCCCACTCCACCATAATTCTTTTTCCCACTATCCCTCCCCCCCTAGCGGCTGCACCCACCAACAGCACCACCTTTCCTTGGGGTCACCAGCGAGGGTAGACAACTATGTCATTATTGGCAGCAGCAGCACCTCGAGTAGTAAGGTATGTCTCTGACCTTTTTTTCACTACTTAATCTGACTCACGCTCCTTTTCAGACAGTCCACTCCTCACGATCGTCGCCTCACCACGCCAGAGCGAGCGCAATAGCCTCTAGTAGGGACGTCTTCCAGTCACCCTGCTGATCGCAAACCCGAACCTTGTCAGCAGTGCGCGAATTGGGAGCCCATTAGACGCAGTATGAACAGCGGTTGGTGACACCTCTGAGTTCACCGAGGAGCCAATCGTCGGATAAGGCGGCGTACAGGAGGAGGCGAAGTACTTAGTCTATAGATCTTTGTTTCACGGGTAAGTAATTGAACATCAAACACGAGTTGTCACACATCACGTGTTCACTCCTTACATTCCTCTCGCCCTCTTCTGTGGCATAATGGTCAGCTCTCATTCTTCGGTTGACTCTAGCTCCTCCGTATACTCGTACTTTTCCTCTCAGGAAAGCTCTGACTGGTCGTGTGAGCGTTTAAGAATGCTCTTGCTATGCTGTTCCTATTAATAATTATCGTGACAGCGGATACGTCCTCTCTGTCCACGCCACGCAAAATACACGCAAATGGCTTGCATACTCATACACGGGAAGTGATGGATTTAGTCCTTCAAAAGGAACTTGTTGGAAATCGCTTCGAGGACATCACCGTCCAGAGTTTTGTTCAAGATGTTTTTGGGCTCTCACCTCAGCGGATGGCTGAAATATTAGCGATGGCATTGGAGCTCGATCCAATAGCCGTTTCAACTTACAACACGGTTGCTCAATCATACGCAGAACCAAAACTTCACGCACCCTTTCGGAAGATCGTTAATCAATTATTGGATCAACTTTACGCCCATTTCGAACTTGGTGACCGCCACGATGGATTTTGGGACAGACAAGGCGGTTACTCCATCGAATCAAATTACGCAAGTCGTAAACCCGACATGCTGCGTATGTGGAAACCTATCCCCGCTGACATTGACTGCTGGGATCTTGTGAAGTGCATAGTCGAATTTAAGAACGTCGCCGACAAGACGAAGGAAAAGATGTCGTCGATACCAGAAGACAACCTCGATATGGCATTGCCATCGACGGAGGTGATAAAGGCAACGTCGGATTCCCTGCAGGTTCTTGTGGGTCGGGGACGAGGAAGGGGAAGCAGAGGGCGACGAGGCAGTAGGGGCACTACATCTGGCTCCGGCGGGGACGGGGTCACAGGAAAAGCGAAGGCCCTCAAGACACGGACGCAACGATCACGTTCGACCACATCCGAACCATCCCCCTTCCCTTCCGCATCGACATCGAATCACACATCAACAGAATCATTACCGAATCCCTCTACCACCACTGACCTGCTGTTGATTGAAGGGCTTGGCAAACGCAAACGTTCCGCAGATGATACAGCCTCGCGTGGGGCAAAGCGCAGGCTCAAACCCAGTCTCAAAGAAGTTCAGCTGGCATCCTATGGAGTGGAGTGCCTTTCCGTCGGCACCCGTCATTATGTTACTGGCATTTACATCGATCGATGGATGATGACATTATGGTACTATGACCGTCATGCAATTTTGCGGACAGTGCCCTTTAACTTCCGAGTGGAGCCCAAGTTTTTGGCCCTCGTCATGTTCGCGCTCAGCCAATGCGACAAGCACCAAGCAGGATTTAGTCCCTTTTTTTACAGGTCTATTCCTCCCCTCCCAGCTGTTCACTCAGCGACGGATAACATTGCTTTGGACTCCAAAGCTCCTGGGACAGAGGAGTTACATGTGGAAGGAAGCCTTCCGAATATCACGTTTTCAGATATTCGGACATTGGGGATCGTGGCGCCAGGGAACGATGTAAGACAGCCAGAATTGGAGATGGCTCCCGGAGAGTCACCTACCGACACATCTGCTGAAACTCTTGACGAATGCTTCATCATGTTCCCTCCCACTGGTACCGAAAAGGAAAGGGTACCTCGCTTCCGCCTCAAGGAAGTCCTATCGAATTACTATGGAATGGTTGGTCGCGGTACTTCGGTTTTCTCGGTCCAGGAGGTAAACAAGAACGATATCGTTGAAGACCCACTTTTAGCCTTGAAAATGAGCTGGCAGTGGCATTTTCGTACTCCTGAAGGCGAGACGATTTCGGAGCTTCGACAAGCTATCCCTAATTGGGCGGACCATTTGCCAGACATCAAGTTTTATACCTCTTATCAGCCGGAAGACCTTGACCTACCGTGGACTCGTCTAGACGTTAAGAAACCGCCCATTAACACTATTCAGCCGCGCTATCTCCATGCAATGGCAGCAAAACAGTACAAATGCCTGTGGGAAGCTGGTAACATTGACAATTTCAAGCAAGCATTTCTTGACTGTGTCGAATGTATGTCGTTACAATTTTTTTATTGATAAGTTGGGTTGACAGTCTCGCAGGTCACTATCACGCATGGAAAGACGGGCGAGTTTTACATCGGGATCTCAGCGAGACCAATTTGATGATCTACTCAGTGGATAATGCTAAGAAGGTCAAAGGAGTCGTCAATGACTGGGACATGTCGTCAAAACTTGGCGAAGATGGTAATGTCATTCGTAGTGCTGCCACTCACCGCACAGGAACCACGCCTTTTATGGCGTGTGACCTTCTGAGTGAAGTGGTTGAATGGCCTCACTATTATCGGCACGACTTAGAGTCGCTCTTTTACATTCTCTTATGGGCCGCGATTCACTACGACTTGAAAAAAGGAGAGCAATATAGAACTGGTGGAAAGGCACACCCAAGATTTGAAGGATGGGTGGCTGACAGTCTGGGGAATAAATCCACCTTCCTATCCAACGAGGATGGAATGGATGCTATGTTTTCAAATATCGGACCAGGTTTCAAATCACTTCAAACAGAGTGGCTGGTACCCCTTTGGAACCTCTTTCACGATGCGCATATCAATATGCGAAGATGGAATCCGGCGGACGCTACTTATGATTATTCTACCTGTGGCTCAAGGTTGACATTTGAAACTTTCATGGCTACGATGGGAGCGATTCCTCGCGGAAATTCTGCATTTGTTTAGTCAATCCTCTTCTAAATTCTAGGTCAAGGCTTATGCATAGATATCTTCGACTCACTACCCTTCTACGCTGCTGTTGCTAACTACTCTGAACACGATGCTTATGAGTAATTTCGGAACATTTTCGAATAACAAATAACTTTAGCGACTCAACACGGAAGTCCCATGCCTTGAGCATGCCCACTCAAACACCGCGAACTCTTGCATTTCCTGGCCATAGCACCGTCGAATCCAGCTGTTCTTGTCATGCAAGCGGATAAGAAGTGAGATTCGTGCAGTGCACATTTCGTGGATAAAGCAAATGGCAAACGGCACGAAGGCCTAGGCCCAAGTTACCCACAAGTTTGCCGTCCACCAGCCTGGTCTGGCAAGCACTCCTCATGCCTCCCGCTCAACCCCCTGTTGTTCCTGCCTCCGCGCCCTACACCAATGGCTCCGTCGCAACCCACTAGCACTACCACCGCTCGCTCATAGAACACCCAGCTATCCTTTCCCGAAACACGTTGAACGGAGGGCTACTAACCAATCTCGGGCTCTCTGCCTTGCATTCATTTGGCAGTATTGCGGCGCTCCATTTGCCCTATCCGCATTCCCATTCGCACCACCACCAACCGTAATCCCAACCCGAGCGACAACCTCCTAATCTCCTTCAGCGGTCTCAATCCAAGCCGTCTATTACGTCGGACCGTGGGTGGACGATTTGAATTGGAGATCTGCTCACGTCGCTGCTGTCTCTACTGCCCCCAAATTTTCTCCAAATCACGCTCTCTCTTGCTCGATGAACAACACTACCACCGAGAGCGTAGAATGGAAACAGAGGGTATTGAGTCCACCCAGGCTATGGCCTTGGTCAACGACGAGTTGCCGTTCGTCGAGTGGCAGTCCACCGACAGGAAGCATGAGACCAAACGATCGCTGGGAGTGGGGCAGTCAGACTTTGTTGATTCTGGACACAGAGGCGGAAGGAGAGGAAGAAGTTGAGGTGGAAGGGTGAAGGCGAAAGTGAAGGAGAGGAAGATGTGGATGTAGATGCGGAGGTATCTCTCACTCTCTCACTCTCACTCGCTCTCGTACTCTGATCGATGTCTTGTTACCCACTCCACCGTAATTCTCTTTCCCATTATCCCTTGCCCCCTAGCGGCTGCACCCGCCAACAGCACCACCTTTCCTTGGGGTCTCTGGCAAGGGTAAGCAACCATGTCATTACTGACAGCAGCAGCATCTCGACTGAGGTATGTCTCTGACCTTTTGGTCACTAATCTGGCTCACTCTCCTTTTCAGGCAGTCCACCTACGATCGTCGTTACACCATGCCAGAGCGAGCGCAATAGCCTCTAGTAGGGACATCTTTAAGTCGCCGTACTGATCGCAAACCCGAACCTTGTCAGCAGTACGCGAATGGGGAACCCATCCGACGCAATATGAACAACGGTTGGCGACACCTCTGAGTCCACCGAGCGAGGAGCCAATCGTCGGATGAGGCGAGGTACAGGAGGAGGCGAAGGTCGCTTAGGACGAGGAGTGTGAACACGGGCTTGGACTAATATGCGTCAAGGGAGGGTTCCCGTATCATATGAGGTGGTTCTGGAAGTCGTTTGCGAGAGAGGCGAACGATGAAGAGTGGGCACGAGCAGATGCTGGCTCACGCTGGAGAGATCCGGTCTGTTACCTCTTCTGTCGAAGCGGAAGAAGGGAGTCGAGCATGAACTTGTGCGTATACAGCTCTATTGCGGATCACATTAACGAATGCTATCAGTTTTGTTTATTCAGGCCACATCAGTGTGCTCGTACTACGCATAGCGGGTGGGTAAAACCCGAATAAAGCACCTCCCGACTTTTTATGGTTGTATTGCTCGCAGATGATACTGTGCCATTTCAATCAATTCGGCAGGGCCCGTGACGCGTGACGGACCTGCCGAAATTTTGGTTTCGGCGACCCCCCAAGGTTGCCGTGACTTGCCCAAAATTTCGGCAGTTGAGCGCCGCAGGCGACCAAAAAAATTATATATCGGTGACATAATTGTCAAAATGAATTCGGCACACCACGAAAACCGCCGTGACAACCGTGACATTTCAGCATTTTGAGAAGCCCCGTGACGCGTGACTGCCGAATTGAATGAAATGGCGTAGATCTTGAGTCTCATCTAACCCTCCCTCGTTGTGTCTTGCCTGCAAATATCTATGCCCCTCCCCTGTTCGATCCTTGCATCCGTGTTAGTAAGGATGGTCTCGGACATGCCGCACGAAGTGGTGGCTCACATCACCAAGTCTCTGCGGAACATTCAAGTTGCCGTGATCGTTGTGCGTCCAGTGTACGAAGATAAGGCTTGGGAGATGGTCCGCATGCCTGCATGCGGGAATTGGTGCTTTGGCAAGGTACTGGTAAATACCATGCAGACATTTTGTAGTTTTACTGAGTAGAAAGTTACAAACGTAGTACAAAGCTCGTACAAATCAGTCCGTTTATCGTACAGTACCCAGGTGTCATATTCCACCATATAGCAACGAAGCATACGATCACTTGCTGGGACCCCTAGTAGCCTGGAACCACTCCTCGTGGGTTTTGGTGTCTGCAAACTCCTCTATCTGCTTGATCTTCAAAGTTCCATCTTCGTCAGATGTAAACTCTACGATCCAAATCGACTCCAACTCTGATGTACTCAGCCCGGGAAGGCCCTTCGCAGTGGTGCTGATCTAGTAGGCACGCGACATTAGGTACTGCAAGGTTAACATGAATGAGTTGGCGTACGCACATGAGCAACAAGCTTCCCTGGAGTTTCTACGATGGAAAGGTAGATAGTCTGCAAGAGGATTTAGCCTGATAAAAGATCGAGCGGCGAACGGCATAACGTACATCAAACTGGACGCCGGGGAGGGCGAATAATCCCTTTATCTGTTCGAGATCCTCATCTTTGCTCAATGGTTGCCTACCGAGACGTCGTGGGTGGAAGATGCGGCGAAAGTCCTTGTGGAAATATTTCTCCAAGCGGTTTATGTCCCTTGCCTTGAACGCCTCTCTGCCTTCGTAGAGGAGTTTCACCTGAGGAGAGGTGGAGTTTTCTACTAGAACATCGGCCATTTGAGTGAAGCGACGACTCAGGAGGGAGGGGATATGTTTAAAGGTCCTGAGGCCGTCGGATCCCGGGGTTATATATCCACTCAAACGTTCCCTGGGTTGGACATCAGATGATTAGTACGGCTGATATGAGAGTTGAGATGTTGGTCTAGATAAGCACGGGCTGGGCCGCAGGAACTCCTGCAGTGATATGGGAACCACTTATATATGGAACACCAGTCCCGGGTCCTACATCTCATGACCTCGACGATTGAATACACCGTAAGGGGCCTTTTGTAATCGTTGATTTACGGCGCATTCCAGAAATTTGATATATATATGGCATAGATTCCCCAGAGCCTTCTGGGCGTTTTGGGGCGACGCCTGAGTCCCGAGTTCAGGAAATCGATATGTTGCACTGTACGTCCGAAAGCTGCTGCCAGTGTAAGGATGCGAGGACTGTTGCAAGGATTTGGACTGGCTTACGAGGTACGGCTTCGAAACGAGACGGCCCTGTCAAATCTGGGATGTATCACGTTTTTTCGTAAACTCCGGAACCACGGCAGGCTGCCCGCTAACTTTTACACACTATGTGCACCATCAATGACGCTTAAGTTGTCTTAGGCTATAAAGGTAACCCATCTTGATAGCCTCCAACTCTCGGAACGTGCGCACACATCCTAAGGCTCGGATCCCGCGACTGCGACACTTGCCAATTCGGATCAAGGCGTACGCGTAAAGCTTTAAAGGCTGGAAACTCTGATGCATTGAGCTACACAGACTCTCAAATCGACGAAGCGCGTATTCCAAGTAGGACAAGGCATACACACCTTTTGTATCCATATGTGTAGAGCCCCTCTGCTCTCAAGAAAAGCTCCCGATTGCACCCATCTTTTGTCGCGTTAACCAATCCCCTAACCCTCCCAGCTTTCCTTTGCATATGCTCACCCGTTCAACTCCTTGCATTCGCAACCATTCTGTCACTTCCTTTTCCTCACCACTTGCCCCCGGAATCTCCGTCAAGTCCTTCCGGTCTCGGCATTCTCTCATCACATGAAATGATGAAACACTGACGGTAGTCCACTCTGGCCGGGATGGTGACAGTGGATCGACGGCTTTCATCACATTATAATGGCATCCTGGCTCCTATAGGTCCTGAACGTTTGGAGTACGAGAAGATGTGTAGCATGAGCAAGATCGGAGAAAGAAATGCACCTTTTCCGATTGCGTAGCACCAACCCTACACATTTATCTTGACGCAAGTCGAGAGGCTTTGGCGCGCCAACGGACAGCAATGGGAGAAGTCCTCAAAATCCGACTCATTCGGAGATGGAGGACGTACCTCCAACAAGGCGGTCGCGGTCTCAGTGCGACCTTGGTCTTTGGGCATCACACCTTATTGACGTTTGCAGCCATGCGCTAAGTATGTCATTTGCAGAAAGGTTCCGAAGTCGAACGAAATATTTCGCTCTGATTGTCATTTTTGTCATGATGATATCTGCTTCCAGAAATCTCTTACCTCAAAATAGCTACAAGAGCGATCCGGAATTTCATCGTGGTCCTAGCATGGTTTTTAGTGCATATCTCTTCAGAAAACCGCATGTCGTGGTTTTATTGTCTGATTTTTTGTTGTTAATTGAAGGTGAGCTAATTCTCGTCCCTTGGGTAAACCGGAGTTTTTAAATTTGATTGTACGTCGACTCGTTCTAGCTACATGGAAGGACTGGCGCGATCTACTTACTTCATAGCTTGTTAATTGCAAGCCTTTTTTTTGGTAAGGGATGATTTTGTTGTCATGATGGCCGTCCCCTTCCTACATCTTTTGGCCAGTTCTTATTTTAGGACCACAAACTGGCAAAAAATAACTGCATACACAACCTTACTACTGAGGGTGTAATTATCAAGTAATTATACATCTATAGGGCCAATTCTAAGTGGCCAACATGAGGACGATGAATTTAAAATTTGGATCTAAGTTAGTTGAAATCCTAAGAACCCGTTTTGATCACCATCCTTATCGATGGTAAAACAATGGGTTTCGCATGATTATCGATTGTCTTGAAGCGTAGTATACCCGAATGGCCTCTAAGGTGGTGCATCCAAGCCACCAACAAGGTCCAGGGAGCCGCCGCTGATGCTAATATCTACGAGACACTGAATTTGATGCCGCTAATAAGGATACACTTATCCAATAAGGGCTAGCTATTGTTCCTCATTGGGGCCGCTCCGGAATCTATCTATCTATCTATCTATAATAAACCTCGTTGAAAATCAATGTTGGCTTGCAAATCATGGGGGTAAGTGGTGAACACGAGTTGTCACGTATCACGTGTTGTTGATGGGATCATTGGAATTCCGTCAATGATCATTGTCCTCTGTCCACATTCCTCTGACTCGCTTTATTATAAAAGCGTCCTCTTCTGTGGCATAATGGCCAGTTCTCATTCTTCGTTTGACTCTAGCTCCTCCGTATACTCGTATTTTTCCTCTCAGGAAAGCTCTGACTGGTCGTGTGAGCGTTCAAGAATGCTCTTGCTGTGCTGTTCTTATTAATAGTTATCTTCGCAGCGGACACGTCCTCTATGTCCACGCCACGCAAAATACACACGAATGGCTTGCATACACATACACGGGAAGTTATGGATTCAGTCCTTCAAAATGAACTTATCGGAAATCGCTTCGAGGACATTATAGTCGAGAGTTTTGTTCAAGAAGTTTTTGGGCTCTCACCTCAGCGGATGGCTGAAATATTAGCGATGGCATTGGAGCTCGATCCAACAGCCGTTTCTACTTACGACACGGTTGCCCAATCAGACGCAGAACCGAAACTTCACGCACCCTTTCGGAAAATCGTTGATCAATTATTAGATCAACTTTACGCCCATTTCGAACTTGGTGACCGCCACGATGGATTTTGGGACAGGCGAGGCGGTTACTCCATCGAATCAAACTACGCAAGTCGTAAACCCGACATGCTGCGCATGTGGAAGCCCATCCCCGCTGACATTGACTGCTGGGATCTTGTGAAGTGCATAATCGAATTTAAGAACGTCGCCGACAAGACCAAGGAAAAGATGTCGTCGATACCAGAAGACAACCCCGATATGGCATTGTCATCGACGGAGGTGATAAAGGCGACATCGGATTCTCTACCGGTTCTTGTGGGTCGGGGACGAGGAAGGGGAAGCAGAGGGCGACGAGGCAGTAGGGGCACTACATCTGGCTCCGGCGGGGACGGGGTCACAGGAAAAGCGAAGGCCCTCAAGACACGGACGCAACGATCACGTTCGACCACATCCGAACCATCCCCCTTCCCTTCCGCATCGACATCTAATCACACATCAACAGAATCATTACAGAATCCCTCTAGCACCACTGACCTGCCGTTGATCGAAGGGCTTGGAAAACGCAAACGTTCCGCAGACGATACAGCCTCGCGTGGTTCAAAGCGCAGCCTCAAACCCAATCTCAAAGAAGTTCAGCTGGCTTCTTACGGAGTGGAGTGCCTTTCCGTCGGCAACCGTCATTATGTTACAGGCATTTACATTGATCGATGGATGATGACATTGTGGTACTATGACCGTCATGCGATTTTGCGGACAGTGCCATTTAACTTCCGGGAGGAGCCCAAGTTATTGGCCCTCGTCATGTTCGCGCTCAGCCAATGCGACAAGCATCGAGCAGGATTCAGTCCCTTTTTTTACAAGTCTATTCCTCCTGTCCCAGCTGTTCACTCAGCGACGGATAACGCTGCTTTGGACTGCGAAGCTCCTGGGACAGGGGAGCTACATTTGGAAGGAAGCCTTTCGAATATCACGTTTTCAGATATTCTGACGTTGGGGATCGCGGCGCCAGTGAACGATGTAAGACAGCCAGAGGTGGAAGAACCGGAGGTGGAGACGGCTCCCGGAGAGTCACCCGCCTACACACCTGCTGAAACTCTTGACGATGAATGCTTCCTCATGTTCCCTCCCACTGGCACGGAAAAGGAAAGGGTACCTCGCTTCCGCATCAAGGAAGTCCTCTCGACTTACTATGGAATGGTTGGTCGCGGTACTTCGGTTTTCTCGGTCCAGGAGGTAAACAATAACGACATCGTTGAAGACCCACTTTTAGCCTTGAAAATGAGCTGGCAGTGGCATTTTCGTACTCCTGAAGGCGAGACGATTTCGGCGCTTCGACAAGCTATCGCTGATTGGGCGGACCACTTGCCGGACATCAAGTTTTATACCTCTTATCAGCCGGAAGACCTTGACCTACCATGGACTCGTCTAAACGTTAAGAAACCGCCCAACAACACTATTCAGTCGCGCTATCTCCATGCAATGGCAGCAAAACAGTACAAATGCCTGTGGGAAGCTGGCAACATCAAGAAATTCAAGCAAGCATTTCTTGATTGTGTCGAGTGTATGTCGTTAAAACTCTTTTACTTATCAATTGGGTTGACAGTCCCGCAGGTCACTATCACGCATGGAAAGACGGGCGAGTTTTACATCGCGATCTCAGCGAGACCAATTTGATGGTCTACTCAGTGGATAATGCTAAGGTCAAAGGAGTCGTCAATGACTGGGACATGTCATCAAAGCTTGGCGAAGATGGTAATGTCATCCGTAGTGCTGCCATTCACCGCACTGGAACCGCGCCTTTTATGGCATGTGACCTTCTGAGTGAAGTGGCTGAATGGCCTCACTTTTACCGGCACGACTTAGAGTCGCTCTTTTACATTCTCTTATGGGCCGCGATCCACTACGACTTGAAAAAGGGAGAGCAATATAGAACTGGAAAGGCACACCCAAGATTTGAAGGATGGGTGGCTGACGGTCTGGACAAGAAATTCGCCTTCCTATCCAACGAGGTGGCAATGGACGCTATCTTTTCAAATATCGGGCCAGGTTTCGAATCACTTAAAACGGAGTGGCTAGTACCCCTTTGGAAGCTCTTCCACGACGCGCATGTCAATAAGCGAAGATGGAATCCGTCAGCCGACGCTAATTATGATCATGCCACCTGTGACGGGAGGCTGACATTTGAAACGTTCATGGGTGCGATGGGAGCGACTCCTCGCGGAAATTCTGTAGTAGTCTAGTCGATTGGTTTCTAACTCCCAGTCAAGGCTTACGCACGGATATCTTCGAGTCACTATCTTACACGCTGCGGTTACTAAGTGGGGCCTGGAATAGAAACAGCGCTTCTCTACCAGCCTTAAGGCAACTATACCCTCACTAGTTCGTTCTGTGATTGGCGACTTCTCATCTGGGTGAACATCTACCAATGACTCCGAAGGATGTCTATGACTCGAAATATTTCTGAATAACTGCGATCAAAGTAACTCGATGGAGTCAAAGAACATTCCTTGCTATCCCACTAACTGCCCTTTTCCCGAGTCCTTTGTGTTTTTTTGGCCATGACACCGTCGAATACACCTTTTCTTGTTCTCCAAGCGAATGATTGGTGCAAGAAGATTCATGCAGCGGATGAAGCAATGGCAAACGGCACGAAGGCCTAGGCCCAAAGTGGCCCGTGGACATTCAAAGACACACGAGGATCGCTGTGGATAAGCCCATGTCAAGTAATAGAGGTAAACACGACTCTCTCTATCTTGATAGCCCCAAACACGCGGAACGTGCGGACATTGCACCTCCTATCGCCCGAATCCTGCGAGTTCGCCACCTGCCCATTCGCATCGAGGTGTATAGGCTGGAACCTCTGATGTATCGAGCTACATAACCTCCCAAATCAACAACACGCAAATGATGTAGGACAAGGCATACACACCTTTCGTATTCATACAGAGCCTCCTGCACCACTTCATCATTCACATCTTCTTGGGCAGCTGTTTCGATGGCATGTTCTGCCAGCTTATGTTTGCACGATAACAACGTTCTCATATGTCTGGTGGTGTGCATCTCGAGTTCTTCTGCCTCCATGGGGAGAAAGGTCGACGGGAGGAGGAGGAGACCCGTAGTTGGGTTTCTCTCCGTCTCGCTTGCAGCAGCAGCTTCGTCTGGGCCTTCCTCAGTGGGGGGATCGCGATGAGCGAGGGAAAGATGCATGACTTCCACAAGCTCCCCATATCCGAATATATCTTTCATCATTTGCGAGATGAACGTCTCGGGATGGAGGGAGATGCCGTATGTCTGGGAGAGCATCTGTTCGAAGAGGGATTCAAAGTGGAAATGCGGGGTGATGGGGGGTTGGGGGGGGAAGATGATGGTATCTTCGATCAACTCCAGTCGTCCACCTGGGGCGAGGACGCGATAGACTTCCTCGAATACGTGTTCCCATGCGTCTGTGGGTATGCAGAGCGCGAGGCATGACATTCTTATTAGGTCGAAGGTGTTGGAGTCGAAGGGGAGTTGTTTCAGGCTGGATGGTACACATGAATGAATGAAGGTGAGGATGAGATATGGAATACGTACAAATTCCCTCGAATAAACTCGATTTTACCCTTTACCCTATGTTCGACGGCGAGTGGTAATAAGACGTTCACCTTGTCGTACCCAGTCACTTTGGTCCCGTATCCGCTCCACTTTATAGCAGCTTCAACGACCCAGTGTCTGTCGTCTATTAAGTAAGTCGCAGTGAAGAAGAGAAAGGGACACTAACCCTTGTCCACATCCAAGGTCAAGTACACGTCGAGGAGGGGAGGTCCCATAGTCATAGAACGTCGGCGAGTCAGTCATGTTCAAACGATGCAACAGCTCCCCCGTCCGTTTATCACTAATCACAACAAAAGTTAGCAAAATCAACTAACAATAAAACAGAGTAAAAACGTACTGGTCAAGAAGAACAGCATCGAACGAACTCAAAGGATAACTCCCAACCCTCGACTTGCCTCCCGCTCCCATCGCGTATTCCCCTCCATGTGCGTTCCCAGCACTCACCCTATTACTCTTACTAGCCCTCCGAATGTCAAGCACCGCCACCTCATCCCCTCCAACGCCCACTCCCAAATCAACCGTCGACCCAACCAAATACCCCGAACTCGAGAAATTCGACGTCGACCCGGAGCCACCAGACTTCATTGACACCGACATCACCTGCATCTCACGCCCGTCTTCCACGTATATATCCCGTTCTCTTTGTTTTCCTTTCTCCGGTTTCTTAGTTTTGTCTTTCAAGAGACGAAGACCCTTGAACCGGGTTGGGGAAGGGTCAGTGGTGCTGGGTTTGGGTTTAGCTTTTGGATTGGTTCGAGAACGGCCGAGAGGTAGATGAATGGTGTTGGTGTTGGTGTGCTTGTTATTGGAGAAGTGGAGTCTTTGTCGTTGTCTTGGGGGTGCTGGGGGACATAGGTAGAAGTAGACGCAGGAACGGAAAAAGGTAACGAAGAAGACGAAGGGTGCACCGAATCGTCCTGGTGAAGAGGATGATGGGGCACCATGGGCGGTGTCCTATGATTCGCTTGTACTTGTGCAGGGGGCACCAACGGCACCGACATCGGCAAATCCGACAACGGCGACATACTCGCCATGCTCGTACTCCCACCAAACGCCTGCGCACCACTCGGAACACGTACTTTAAGGGCTTCGCTTCCCTTAGGACGAGCCACAAACCGACCAGCAGGGTATACTTTGAGCACGTTGGACTTGTGCTCGTCGATACCTATATCTATATCCCCAGACCGACCCGGGACAGTAGTTGGCGAAGGCGGGAACACATAGTCAGATGCGTTGATTGGCGTGGAGGGGTCAAATTCGAGGCGGATGGGTGCAGTGGGGAAGTAACTTGCGTGTGAGTATGACAAAGACGGTGAGATGGTTTGTGGGACGCTGAGGGGAGTGGTGTAATGCGTATCGGATGAGCTGGGTCTAGGCGGGTGTACATGTTGGTGCTGCTCTTCTTCGTTTGGTCTTTGGAAGTACAGTCTAGGTGGGTATACATGCTGGTGCTGCTCTTCTTCATGTGGTCCTTGATAGTCCGGATGGGTGCTATTGTAGGTGTAAGCAAGCAAGGAGGGTGTGCGTGGTTGCTGTCGTGGCCCGGGATAGAGCCTCAGAGGGGGAAGTGGGTGAGTTTCTAGGGGAGAGTTCGGAGATATCGTCGTCAAAGCTTTGCTCTGTTTCATACTTGGGTAAAGGGGGATAGCTTGGATGACGTGGTGGCATGGGACTGGTATCTGACAGCCGTGAGTTGTATCCTTCCTCTCTAACTGGAGACGGTTGGCTTGAATTTGAGTAGGTTTTATCCACGACAGGGGATGGTTGACTTGGGTTCAAGTTAGCCGACTGTTGTTGGGGAGCAGGTAATGGGCGTGATACTTGCATTCGCAATGGGGGCGGGGGCTGGTACGTCGCCTCCACAAAGTCACGTAGATGGCTAGGGTATTGTGTCGAGTCCATACGTCTGAAGAACAGAGCAATTTGGGCTTGAATCATTGCTGAAAAGGTGGTGCCAACTTGCCCAGCATCTATCTTAGACCAAAAAACCTAATTTCAAGGCACTCGATGTAGTTGTTCAGAGGCATGCTAAGGGGAAGCAGTATAGCATGCAAAAGTGATTCCTCAAGCAAGGCCGCTCTACAGCTGTTTACCGTGTCAGTGTTTCTCTTAGGAAGACCACTATACAAACGTATGCTGAAGCTCAAGACGATCATCTCCGTCGACACAAAACCTATGAAACCAATGAGTCGAGCACAAAAAGATCGCAATGAAGTGGAGTGCACTAATTGGTCACGTGCATGAAATGTGTTTCCGTCCTTTATCTTTCCGCTATCCTAACTAAAAGGACAGCAGAACGGGTTCTTGCGCATGAACAATGACAGAATGTCGTTGACCTGGAAGGAAATGGGCAAAACACTACGAAGGAAGTTGAGGAAATCAAGGAGGGGGTCTGGAAAGTTGGATCAAAGGGTTGCGGCCTGTGGCCAAGTTAAGCAGAATAATACCAAGGGATCAGATATCGTTAAACTTGGGAGAGTAATTCCCGGTGGGAGCAAACTCCCCTCTCTGGCATTCTACAATGACATGAGATCCTCATACGAAAGAATGAGGTGAAAGGAAAACACGAACCTGGGCTCATATGATACGCGCTGCCAGTGCGGAACTCGCCGCTAATTTTCTCAGTCGTAACGAGACCAAAATCTGTAATGGCCACACGGACGCCATCGTCGAAGCAAACGACGTTCTCGGGTTTCAAATCCCGATGATAGATACCCAGAGTATGGCAATAGTCAACTGCGTCGAGCAGCTGAAAGGAAACATCCTTGATGAAAAAGTCGTCTCCAAGATGGCTGGAGAACTTCTGTAAACAAATCGTGGTCCGGTGCGTAGTCCATGATGATGTAGGTGTGGTTGAAGTGCTCCACGATGCGATGGATGACAACGGCCGGGTGAGCGGATGCGATCTGGTGCAGACAGGAAAAGGTAAAATCCAAAATTCTGGTAAAAAGGAGGTCAGGAGGACCTTATATCAGATAACGAGGCCTGACTTACATCATTTGGATCCACTGGATCCACGTCCACCCAAGTTCATTTTGATCCATCCAGAGAAGACGGGTCTAAGTCCTAAAGCACGAAGGGGGGCCGTGGAGAATATGGCCCTGGCGAACTTGATATTATCTAACATACCTGTTTACACATCGTTAACGAAATTAGCCACTCAGTCTGGGAGATGAGATTATTAACCTTCCGCTATACTGACTTGCCACGAGTGTGGAAAGTATTCGGTCCACGCAAGCTGCTGCCAAAAGATAACTATTGAGGTTGCTGCGCAGTCAGCCTGATCACTGCGTGGGATGGATATCAATGGATTCTTGTCACTTCCAACGAGGAGACCGGTTGCTTATCAGTCTACCCTGGGTTGCGAAGGCACCTAAATGCAAGTATAAGATGAATGAATAACTTGGAAGACGAACTCAACGGACCTGACTCTCGTACACCATGATCACCCCACCCAACCTGCGCATTGCAGTCCTCCTCCTCCCTGACCACCAGAACCTCGATGTCGTAGGTACCACGGACTACCTCAACAACCACAGCCAAGCCTATCTCGCAAAAATCCCCACCGTCCAGCACCTCCTCGCAAAGGCGCCTATCTTGACGTGATACTTCGTCTCCGACACCTTAGACCCAATAACAGCCACCTCTGGCCCTAAACAGCTCCCAACGCACACGTTCGCGACGTGCCCGCCTGTAGATTGTATCCTCGTACCCGGGATCGACCCCTTATCCAGCGTTTCGGAGGGATGTGCAGAGTTTGTGAAAAAGGGATGGGCCGATCCGAAGGTCCTCTTCTTGGCAGTCTGCACTGGTTCTCTAGTCCTTGCACAAATAGGTGTCCTGGACGGGTACCACGTCGCCTCCAACAAAATAGCGCTGAAGATGGTGGTAGACGCCGGGAAGCTTAATAAGGCCGTGCATTGGGTGGGAGATGCGAGATGGGTGAAGGATGGGAGGGTGTGGAGTGCTGCGGGGGTTACGGCGGGGATTGACCTTGCTGCTGAGTTCGCGAGGACCTTTTTTGATTTGGAGGTGGTTGAGTTTGCGAAGGTGATTTCGGAGGAGGTGGTCCATTCGGACAGGCCGGATCCGTATGGGTGGGTTTTGGAAGGTGTGGATTTGGGTGCGGGGAAATGATTTGGATGCCAATGAATAGATTCAGACGCAACGACTGTTGACTCGGATGCGTGCATTCCAAAGTCAATCAAGTACCCGAGTAGACTGACTGAATGGTTTTCCAAGACGCTGTGTTTGCGTTGTATGAGGGAGGCGGCCTTTAGTTGAGTGCGTGTCGCCTTATCTTTTGACGTCCAGGGAAAGGGTTGCGGTCATATTTGAACAGCAGACTCACTCAGACTCATCATGGCACCGCAATAATAGAACAAGCTGTGAACAAGGTGGAGGACAAGAATAGGTCACCAAAAATAACACAGTACAAACACGACTTCCATGTCAAATCCGTACCTGGATGAATGAACGCCCACTGCTTAACCAGAAACGACGGCATTCTCTCATTCAATGGATTCGTATGCGTATGAGATTGCCTTCTCAGTTCTCGTCGATATCCACGGGGATCAGACTCTTTTTTCCGACGTCGGAGAGCTTGAAGGCGGATGTGTGCCAGTACGGTGTACCTGGGATGTACTCATCCCAAATACAAATCATCTGTAGGCTAGCGCTGGCGCAGCAGCTTCAGTACAATCAATGTTCTAGAACCACTTATCTCGCACGTTTCTAGCTGTTTCTAGGGGAGAGGGAATGAGGAGAGCTCCAGGCTACACATTGACATGGTCGGCGTGAATGTTGCGAGATGAATTTACCAGAATTTACCTCAGGCATGCTTATCAATAAGCGCCTGGTTCCGTTCTATCACCCCTTCTCGTAAAGCGCTGATGATGCTCATTGTTTAGTATAAACTGAAGGCATACACGAATTACCCTTGCCCCACTTTTTGAATTCCAACCCAAACTAGCATCCTGCCATTCCGACAGGTCTCGACTCCCTTCTGCAATGCCCTTGTTCTCCAAGGCTGTGGTAGAACGAAGAGGGTCTCATTCCTCTCAAGCACCGCCCATATCAACAGCTCAAACGCCGGGTGAACTTGAAAGTTTCTTTAATAGATCTAGAAGGACGAGCACAACTTCCGAAGTGTCGTTCCAAAACCAAAGCCCACATCACCACGCTCCCGCCATTATGTCAGGACAAACGACTGGACCAGGACTAGGACCGTACTTTCGCGACCAGCAAGAGACAACGACACCAGTGTACGCCCAACAAATCCCTATACGCATGGACTCGACACAATACCCCAGCCATCTACATGATTTTTTGGAGGCGACGTACCAGCCCCCGCCCCCATCGCGAACCCAAGTATCACGCCCATTACCTGCTCCTCCTCAACAACAGTCGGCCAACTTGAACCCAAGTCAACCATCCCCTGTCATGGATACAACCTACTCAAATTCAAGCCAACCGTCTCCAGTTAGAGAGAAAGGATACAATTCACGGCTGTCAGATACCAACCCCATGCCACTACGTCATCCAAGCTACCCCCCTTTACCAACGTATGAAGCAGAGCAACGCTTTGACCACGATATCTCCGAACTCTCCCCTAGAAACTCACCCACTTCCCCCTCTGAGGCTCTATATCCCGGGCCACGACAGCAACCACGCACACCCTCCTTGCTTGCTTACACCTACAATAGCACCCATCCGGACTATCAAGGACCACATGAAGAAGAGCAGCACCAGCATGTATACCCGCCTAGACCGTACTTCCAAAGACCAAACGAAGAAGAGCAGCACCAACATGTATACCCGCCTAGACCCAGCTCGTCCGATACTCATTACACCAATCCCCTCAGCGGCCCACAAACCATCTCACCGTCTTCGTCATACTCGCACACAAACTACTTCCCCACTGCACCCATCCGCCTCGAATTCGACCCCTCCACGCCAATCAGCGCATCCGACTATGTGTTCCCGCCTTCGCCAACTACTGTCCCAGGTCGGTCTGGGAGTATAGGTATAGGTATCGACGAGCACAAGTCCAACGTGCCAAAAGTATACCCTGCTGGTCGGTTCGTGGCTCGTCCTAGGGAGAGCGAAGCCCTCAATGTGCGCATTTCAAGTGGTGCGCAAGCGTTTAGTGGGAGCACAAGTACAGCGAGTATGTCGTCGTTGTCGGATTTGCCGATGCCGGTGCCGTTGGTGCCCCCTGCACAAGTACAACCAAGTCATAGGACGCCGCCCATGGTGCCCCATCATCGTCATCACGAGGACGATTCAATGCAGCCTTCCTCTTTTTCGTTACCTTTTTCCGTTCTTGCGTCTAGTTCTACCTATGAACCCCAGCACCCCCAAGACAACGACAAAGACTCCACTTCTCCAACTAAAAGCACACCAACACCCGCACCATTCATCTACCGCTCCGGTCGTGCTCGAGCCAATCCACAAGCTAAACCCCAACCCAGCATCACCACCGACCCTTCTCCAACCCGGTTCAAAGGCCTTCGCCTCTTGAAAGACAAAACCAAGAAACTGCTTAAAGGAAAACAAAGAGAACAGGATACGCACGTGGAAGACGGGAGGGAGATGCAGATAATGTCGGTGTCTAGTGGCTCCAAGTCGACTTCGGATTTCTCGAGTTCGGGGTATTTGGTTGGGTCGACGGTTGATTTGGGAGTGGGAGTGGGAGTGGGTGAGGTGGCGGTGCTTGATATTCGGAGGGCTGGTAATAGCAATAGGGTGAGTGCTGGGAATGCTTATGGAGGGGAATACGCGATGGGAACGGGAGGCAAGTCGAGGGTTGGGAGTTATCCTTTGAGTTCGTTTGATGCTGTTCTTCTTGATCAGTACGTTTTTACACTGTTTTATTGTTAGTTAATTTTGCTGACTTTTGTTGTGATTAGTGATAGACAGACGGGGGAGCTGTTACGTCGTTTGAACATGACTGACTCGCCGACGTTCTATGACTATGGGACCTCGCCTCCTCGACATGTACTTGACCTTGGATGTGGACAAGGGTTAGTGTCCCTTCCTCTTCTTCACTGCGACCTACCTAATAGACGACAGACACTGGGTCGTTGAAGCTGCTATAAAATGGAGCGGATACGGGACCAAGGTGACTGGATACGACAAGGTGAATATCTTATCACCACTCGCCGTCGAACATAGGGTAAAGGGTAAAATCGAATTTATTCGAGGGAATTTGTACGTATTCCATATCTCATCCTCACCTTCATTCATTCATGTGTACCATCCAGCCTGAAACAACTCCCCTTCGACTCCAACACCTTCGACCTAATAAGAATGTCATGCCTCGCGCTCTGCGTACCCACAGACTCATGGGAACACGTATTCGAGGAAGTCTATCGCGTCCTCGCCCCAGGTGGACGACTGGAGTTGATCGAAGATGCCATCATCTTCCCGCCCCAGCCCCCTGTCACCCCGCCTTTCCACTTTGAATCCCTCTTCGAACAGATGCTCTCCGAGACATACGGCATCTCCCTCCATCCCGAGACGTTCATCTCGCAAATGATGAAAGATATATTCGGATATGGGGAGCTTGTGGAAGTCATGCATCTTTCCCTCGCTCATCGCGATCCCCCCACTGAGGAAGGCCGAGACGAAGCTGCTGCTGCGAGCGAGACGGAGAGAAACCCAACTACGGGTCTCCTCCTCCTCCCGTCGACCTTTCTCCCCATGGAGGCGGAAGAACTCGAGATGCACACCACCAGGCATATGAGGACGTTGTTATCGTGCAAACATAAGCTGGCAGAACATGCCATCGAAACAGCTGCCCAAGAAGATGTGAATGATGAAGTGGTGCAGGAGGCTCTGTATGAATACGAAAGGTGTGTATGCCTTGTCCTACATAATCCGTGTGTTGTTGATTTGGGAGGTTATATAGCTCGATACATCAGAGGTTCCAGCCTATACACCTCGATGTGAATGGGCAGGTGTCGAACTTGCAGGATTCGAGCGATAGGAAGTGCAATGTCCGCACGTTCCACGTGTTTGGGGCTATCAAGATGGAGAGTGTCATAAGTGAGGTGCAGGTGATGTCGGTGTCGATGAAGTCTGGTGGCTTCGGGTCCACTTCGATCTCGGATTCTGGGTATTTGGCCATGACAAACCCTGCACCAAACAACAAACTTGTACTGGCAGCCAAAACTGCTTTGCGGCATCTTCAACAATTTGAAGCTGAAATCAAAGCTGCTTTGTCACTCTCAGGGATTTCTGAAATGGACTACATTCTTCTTGCTGGATTTAATGAATCTGTCATCCACTCTGGTATTGGGTATCTGGAAGAAGTCCATGTAATCTTGAAGAGTGAATCCCCCCCTGACAGTGACCTCTTGTCTTCTCTTGGTAGAATTTTTTCACCATTTCCTGGGATGATCTTCAGTACTTGCCCACCTTACTACTTCCAGACACCAGTCTTCAATAGTGAAGGAA
This sequence comes from Laccaria amethystina LaAM-08-1, assembly GCA_000827195.1. Classification (NCBI taxonomy): domain Eukaryota; kingdom Fungi; phylum Basidiomycota; class Agaricomycetes; order Agaricales; family Hydnangiaceae; genus Laccaria; species Laccaria amethystina. The sequence goes on along the minus strand of KN838564.1, from coordinate 130,745 downwards.
AGGCCCAGGAATGGGATGAAGTTCTCTTTACACAAGCTCACACATATACAACTCTTCGAATGGGAAACAAAATGAAGGAAATGGAACTGATGTCAGCCAATATTTACCCTAATGAAGGAAATATTCCATCTGGCTCTGGAAGTGGAGGTAGTGGTGGTGGTGATGGAAATGAAAAGAAGGAAGGGGAAAATATGCCCCAAGGCAGGAGGATTGATAATGATCCTCAGAGAAATGGTGATGAAGGAGATGATAATGACTCTAAGGGGGATGACCCAGATAATCCAGACTCAAAAGGCAGCTCTGGTACTGGCTTACCCAAAATCTCCTTCAACATTCAAACTGAGATCTATTCCAATGCCCCACCAGTGCTTGCTTCAGAGCCTTCTTCATCCAAACTTTCAAAGTTTTTCCAAGTACTACAGCTTGAAGGGAGCATTACTGTTCAGGTAGGTTACTCTTCTAAAATTATTCACAAAAAGCAATTAATCTTGTTTCAGACAAAACCTCCCCAGTTAGAACCAAGGCAGCTAGCAAGCACCTGTATTGAGTTCAAGGAATTTAAACTCCAAAGCATTGCTGATGTGGAATCTGCTTATTATCACCTTGCTCACTTTAGAGCAGAAATAAACACAAGGGAGAAATTCACCAAATTTAAAAACATCAAACCTGCTTCTACACGTGCAGTTGATTCTGAGAGCAAAGTTGTTGAAGGGAATAAACACACACTGGTTGCTACTCTTGGGTCCACATTTGGAATCAGCAGTCTTAAGCCCACTGCCTTATTTTCAATTTCTGGAACCAAAGGAAAGGAATCATCATCAACAAAGGAACTTAAAGTCTTCAACTCAAGAATCATACAGAAAGATTACAATGGGGCTACCTGGTGGGAGTTTACTGTTGATGACCCAAATCAGCAACAGCAGGGATTAGACTTGGAAGAACTGGGCACTCTTCCATGTGTGTCTTGTACATTTGTGGGAAGCTCAGATGGTACACCACCTCCCTCAGCACCTGATTTATTTGGTGTTGAAGTCATGTCCTGCTGGTCATTGATTTCATTGAAAAGCAACCCCCACTCTTTGTTAGCATCTTGGCTAGCCCTTAGAAGTCCAGAGGTAAAACCACCCACTCCCTATTCAAATCTCTGCCAGATTATGTTGCTGGATTTACCCTCACAATTGCCAGAGGATTCTTACTATAAAGCTGTTGCAAAGGCAACACCCTCCAGCTCAACAGTCTTTGATGTGGAACACCCATCTCCATACAAGTTTACTCCCCTTATAAACTTCTCCCGCTCAGAAGGAGGTGCAACATAAGTGGTTCTTATTCAAATCTCAACTTTGGTTGACTTTTGATTTATACAATTATTGAATCAAGTTTCCACTTGTAGATACTGGTGTTTAAGGTATCAAATTTATGTCAGGTTAGTCCTCAGTTCTTTCATCTGATATGTTTCAGAGAGCATAAGAAAAAAATAGTACTTGATCATTTGGACTTAGTTACTCATCACACTCAGTAAATAGCAAAGTCAGATGTCAGTCATGAGAAAGTCACCAATTAGAGGGTGTCTGACTAAATGTGCTTTTTTAAGCATTTCTGACTATCCTCATACTACAATAGTCATATCTCAGTCATTGATGCTTGGGCTCAATTTGGGTTAGGAAGAGTGGTGCCTACCATCCATATCATAAAACCATGGCCTAGGCCAGGAGGGCCTTTTGCATAGCTCCACTGTTGGCCCTAGAATATCCATCAAGTCCTTCTGGTCTCAGCATTCTCTCATCACACCTGAAAAACTGATGGTAGTCTACTCTGGCCCAGAAGGCAACCATGGATCAACAGCTTTCATCACACCATAAAGGCATCCTGGCTCCTGTAGGTCCTGAAAGTTTGGAGTACAAGAACATGGATCTGAGAAAGAAACACACCTTTTCTGATTGCATAGCACCACCTGTCAACCCATCACATTTATCTTGGTGCAGGTTGAGGGGTTTTGCTGCACCAATGGACAACAATAGGAGAAGGCCTCAAAAACTGACTTGTTCAGAGAAACAAGGTGGTTGCAGTCTCATGCAATGTTGCTCTTTGGGCATCACACCTTGTTGACGTTTCCAGCCAGGACCCTGGATAATGGTATGGGAGGCCTGATCCTAAAAAGGTACTTTATGTCCAGACAGGTTCCATATTTTTGTCTGGATGGCTCCTGGCCTCCCCAAAATTTGTCTGGATTGGTGGGATCTTGCCTTTCCTGGGCCTAAAAATCACTGCAGATAAGGTGGGAGGATCTTTCTGTGCTGGAAAATGAGGTATTGAGCTACATAAATACTACTCAAGAACACCAGGTACAATATAAATTTGAGATATGTATTCAACATCATGGCTAATCTAATTTTTGCTGTTACACTTTCCACTTTGCTTTCTCAAGAGATTCAATGCCTCATGCAGTTGCTTGTCAGCCTTTTTGAGGGTGCAGAATTGAGTTAAATCTTTGGGTGAGATCTGTTAAAAGCAATACAACACAAGTAATCATATACATCTCTATGGAACGATAACATTATAAATTTACAATTGTCCCAATAAGTAATAGGACTACCCCAATGGGCCCAAGGTGTAAAGACACCATAGTCTCATTCTGTGGCCCAGTAATGTACAATATATATAACTGTGATTGTGTGGCCCAATGACAGGGCGAAAATGGACACATGTCATGGATTGGCCCAATTAGGATTTGGAACAGGTCTCAGTAATCCGGATGGGTTACAGGTATGGGTATGGGGAGATGCGGGTACAGGAGACAATAGCCCTATCCGGGACGTTCAAAATAAGCCTAAGAACATGATTTTTGGACGAAAACTGAATGAGATACAGCTGATCTCGTGAGATCTGTCACAATGAGCTATAACTCAGTTGTCATAAGTCCAGAAGTCTGTCCGAAAATTTGTCCAGATTTGTATATTATGTTCAGGGAATGCAGAACTCCACCTGGGTCATTGGGTCTGGATCACAATTTCAAATGTAAAATTAGATTTTCAAAGTGAACTCCACCCAGGGCACAATTTCAAATGGAAAATGTCACCCATGGAGTTGCAATGAAAGGGCAGGGTTATTTCAGACTGGATTTTTGCAGGGTGCTCCACCCAGGGATTTACGTCTGGGGGACAATTTTAAATGCAAAATGTGATCCATTGGATTTTTGAATTGCGCTCCACTTGGGGATTTACTTCTGGGGTGCAATTTGAAATGCAAAATGTGATCCATGGATTTGTAATTAAAGGACTGGGTCATTTCAGATTGAAATTTCGCAGTGTGCTACCAGGGTTTTACATCCGGGGCACAATTCCAACATCCGGATTGTATTTCTGCACTTTGCTCCACCTGAGGCTTTACATCCAGGGCACAATTTTAATTGCAAAATGTCACCCATGTATTCGTAATTAAAGCGCTGGGTCATTTCAGATTGGATTTTTAAATTGCGCTCCACCCAGGGATTTACTTCCAGGGTGTAATTTCAATGTCACAATTGTATTTTCACACTTTTCTCCACCCGGGGATTGATGTCCAGTGCAGAATTTCAAATCCAGAATGTCACCCATGGATTTGTAATTGAAGGACTGGGTCATTTCAGATGACATTTTCGCAGTGCACTCTTGGGGCTTTACGTCCGGGGTGTAATTTCGACATGTGGATTGTTGTCTGGGGTACAATTACAAATGTGGAATGTCACCTATGCATTTGTAATTAAAGGACTGGTTCATTTCAGATGGGCTGTTCACATTGCCCTCTGTGTGGGGATTTACATCCAGGGTGCAATTTCAAATGCAACATGTCACCCACCTATTTGTAGTTAAAGGACTGATTGTGAACCGGATTTTTGCAGTGCACTCCACCCGGGGCTTTAAGTCCAGGGCATAATTTCAAATGTGAAATGTCACCCATGGATTTGTAATTAAAGGACTGGGTCATTTCGGATGGCATTTTTGCAGTGCACTCCTGGGGTTTATGTCTGGGGCACAATTTCGATGTGCGGATTGTATTTTGCACTGCACTCCACCTGGGGCTTTATGTCTGGGGCAGAATTGCATATATGAATTATCACCCATGGACTTGTAATTAAAAGACTGGGTAATTTTGGATGGGATTTTTGCAGTGCACTCCACCCAGGGCTTTACGTCCGGGGCACAATTTTAAATGTGAAATGTGATTTTCGCTGTGTGCTCCTGGGGTTTTATGTCTGAGGCGCAATTTCGATGTCTGGATTGTATTTTTGCACTGTGCTCCACCTGGGGCTTTATGTCCGGGGCACAAGATTAAATGTGAAATGTCACCATTTGTAATTTAAGTCCTGGGTCATTTCAGAATGGATTTATGCAGTGCACCCCCAGGGCTTTATGTCCGGGACGCAATTTTGACATCCAGATTGTATTTTCACACTTTGCTGCACCTGGGGATTTACATCCAGAGCACAATTTTAAATGTGAAATGTCACCCACAAATTTGTAATTAAGCCCTGGGTCATTTCCCATTGGATTTTCGCACTGCGCTCCACCCAGGGATTTATGTCTGGGGTGAAATTTTCGGACCTGGATGGTATTTTTGCAGTGCGCTCCACCCAGGCCTTTACATCTGGGCACAATTTTGAATGTGAAATGTCACCCATGAAATTTTAATTAAAGCCTTGGGTCATTTCGGATTGTATTTTCGCAGTGCGCTCCACCCGGGGCAAATTTCTGGACATCAGTTGGAGCTAATTCCCGTCAATTTCACGAAATCAGTTGTATCTCATTCAAATGTTGTCCAAAAATTATGTTCTTGGTCTCGATTTGAACGTCACGAACAGCGCTATTGTATGCAGCATTTCATGTATTTCAAAGATTTATGCCCAAGACATTTACAATTGTGAAACCTTCTTTGTTCAACCAAAGGTCAGGAAGGATTTTCAGTGGAAATTCTAACAGCCTGTGGGGAGTCAGATTTCATGGTCCTCCTTTGAAATTGTGACCTGGACGTAAAGCCCTGAGTTAAGTGCACTGCAAAAGTCCAATGTGAAACCAGCAGTTTAATTACAAGTCTGTGGGTGATATTTCGTATTTAAAATTGTGCCCTGGATGTAAAGCCCTGGGTGGAACACAGTCCAAAAATACAATCCAGAGTTCGAAACTGCACCCCAGACATAAAGCCCCAGGAGCACATTTCGAAAACCTAATTAGAAGGGACCCAGGGCTTTAATTACAATTCATGGGTGATATTTCACATCTAAAATTGTGCTCTGGAATTAAATCCCCAGGTGGAGGACAGTGTGAAAATTCAATCCAGATGTCGAAATTGCACCCCAGACATAAAAACCCGGGAGCACACTGCGAAAATTCAATCCAAAATGAGTTAGCCCTAAATGTGATCTGAAATGGCCCAGTATTTTAATTACAAGTCTGTGGGTGGAATTTTTAAAATTGTGCCCCAGACATAAAGCCCTGGGTGGAGCACATTGCCAAAATGTAATCTGGACGTCAAAATAGCACCCTGGACATAAAGTCTCAGGAGCACACTGCTAAAATGCAATCCAAAATGATGTAATCTTTTAATTACAAGTCTGTGGGTGACATTTCGAATTTATAATTGTGTCCCGGATGTAGAGCCCCAGGTGGAGCACAGATCTAAAATACAATCCGGACGTCTAAATTGTGCCCCGGACGTAAAACCCCAGGAGCGCACTGCGAAAATTCAATCCAAAATGATCTAGTCCTTTAATTACAAATCCATGGATGACATTTTGGATTTAAAATTGTGCCCTGGATGTAAAACCCTGGGTGGAAGGCACACCCGAAATACAATCTGAATTCACCCAGCATTTTAATTACAAATCCCCAGGTGACATGTTGACCTGGACATAAAGCCCCAGGTGGAGTGCATACACTCTGGAAATATCAAGTGTTTTAATTACAAAGCTATGGGTGACATTTCACATTGAAATTGTTCCCCGGATATAAAACCCCAGGTGGAGTGCACACCAAAAATACAATCCAAAATTACCCAGAATTTTAATTACAAAGTCGGATTTCAAATTGTGACCCAGACATAAAGCCCTGGATGAAGTGCACTCCGAAAATCCCATCTGAAATCACCCAGTAATTTAATTAAAAATCCGGGTGTGATCCTTTGCATTCAAAATTGCAACCTGGAACAAACACCCTAGGTGGAGTGCACTCCGAAAATCCCATCTGAATTACCTGGCTATTAAATTACAAATCCAGGCATGACATTCTGCATTTGAAATTGCGCCCAGGATGTAAAGTCCTGGGTGGGGTGCATGCCCAAAATATGATCCAAAAATATCCAGTATTTTCATTACAAAGCTACAAGTGACATTTCACATTTGAAATTGTGCCCTGGACATAAAACCCCGGGTGGAGCGCACTCCGAAAATCCCATCCAAAATTACACATTCTTTTAATTGTAACTCCCCAGGTGACATTTTACATTTGTGATCCGGACCTGATGCCCCAGAGCAATGCAATGTTTCAGCCAAATTTTTGATCTGGACCTGACAACCCGGGTAGATTTCTGCAACCAATTATGCATCTGGATAAATTTTGGGACAAATTTTGGGACTCTGTTTCAAGCTAATTTCACAAAATCAGCTGTATCTCAGTCAGATCTAGTCCAAAAATCATGTTCTTAGGCTTGTTTTGAATGTCGGGGGTAGGGCTATCGTACTGTTGTAACCCGGACGCATTTCCACTGATGCCCGTACCTGTGACCCGTGCATTGTATATAGTTGACACAATGATCTTACCCATAAATATCCTGAATCATTGGGCCAATCTATGAATTAAAAACTATAGTTCCCATGGGCCCAACATTTCCTATTAACAATTTCCTTATGTTGGGCCCTACTATCAACTGTAGCTCAATACAATGCTTTATTTACAGTCAAAATTTAGTGATGTGGCAAATGTATAAACCCTTACCCTTGACTTTGGGACCATCATCGGGCCCAACAATCAAACATACAAACATTTACATGATTGGGCCATACTATTGGACCATGGCATCTCTAGAACTTGGGCCCATTGGGTTAGTCCTATGACTTATTGGGACAATTGTAAATTTCTAATGTTATGGTTCCATAGTGACTTCTACTGAATGCCGTGAATGCAACCCCTACAGAAAACAAGATCACATGATATTTTCCCTCATGTGAATCACATATTTAGCACATATCTTCTTGAAGTTATTACAATGTAGCACAGTAAACTCACTACAGTTTATAGAAAATTTATCAACATAATCATAAAATTCTAAACAATTCATACAATGCTCATAGATGTCAGATTACAGGCAGATCACTTGACAATGGCAAGGTGGCCACATCTCAAGAGTATTACCACAAAGTGTGCTCTAATGTACCATAATCCCTTGTGGTGCAATGGTCTAACTGGCTGTGTTTTGGTGGTGTTCATGATTCCTGTAGCTGCAGGTTTGATTCCTGGTAATGGTTAAATTTTTAGTTATGTTTTTTTGCCTTGTCTGGTATATTGAAAATATTTTTCTATCATTCTTAACATACTTGGTAACCACTTTCCCTCACCCTATAAATTTGAACCCCTGGATTGAGAATACATGGTGAAAATTAACTGAATTTTGCCATACCATGACAATGCCAAGTTATTTTGGAATAAAAGGGGCCTGCCACTATTATTTTACATTGTATTATATTCCCAAGCTTGACATTTTTTTCCTGAGTTGACTGCAACCACAAGTCAATACCAGCATAATGTTGCTTTTGCTGATGATAAGAATACATAGCACACATGAGATAACACATGATGGCCAGCTCATGTGATTTGTTTTTTTGTAGGGGTTGTAGGCTAGGGTTGAATGTAAAAGTCAGGGGTTTTTTACAATGTGTAATTTACATGTGTAATTTACAGTGATTTACCATTTTTTTACCAAGCCAGATATCATGCATTTAAAAAACGTAAATAATTCTGATCAGAGGCCACTGTATAGCTATGGAATTTTGCAGATCCTGTACAGTTTTGACCCAATATTTAACATCATAGTGGCTGTTTCATCCCATTGGCAGTAAGGGGGTCAAGAGGAGGCAGGAGGAAAGGCCAACTATGATGAATTGGACAATGAGGACATGGTTTTAAATCTACAAGGTTCCTCTCCACCTCTGTTAAGTGCCAATTGACTCTGAGTGCCATGCTGTATGTTGATCAACTGCAGGACAACATCCATGTCATTTAATGTGGAGATTTCATTGCTGGTGATGAAGAGCAGAAGCAAATTTCGTTGGCAAGTGGCTATCTGTTTCTGCAGCTCAACTTTCATGTTGTCAGATTTGCAAGGAGCTTCCATCTGGGGTGGATCCTTGTCCAAAATTGCAGATTTGAGGCCCCAAACATAGTGGGTTTGAAGTCCATTTTCACAATCTTTTTCAGGCAAGAAATGGCATGAGCTTTTGGGGGCCTGTGATACTGTTGCATATAAAACTCTGGCAAGGGTTAAAATTATGTAAGTTATGAGGGCAATTTTTGGTGAGGGTAAATAAGGTAAATTACAAAATTTTCTATGGTGCACGTCACCTAAACACCGCTACTTTTGTACAAAGGATATTGACGGCGCAGATCTCACCCCTTTCCTTATTCCTTTTACAGAAGTGATGCATTTGATTAAAAGAAAAAAACTGTTAGACGGATTGGCAAAATATTCAAAATTGAGGGAGTTATAAAAGTTCATGAACCTGATTTGGCCAGATTACGTAATCCTATCCCAAAATGGTGTATCTATGGTGCACGTCACCTCGGATATTGATGGCCCAGATCTCACCCCTTTCCTTATTCCTTTTACAAAAGTTATGCATTTGATTGAAAGAAAAAAACTGTTAAATGGTTTGGCAAAATATTCAAAATTGAGGGAGTTACAAAATTCTCTGAACCCGATTTGGACAGCTGACATAATATTCAGTATTTTCTGGTCTCCAGAAGATGCACAACGGATCTGAGGTCATGTCAGCCACTCCTGACTGGGAATAATATTAAACCAATAAAAATATCCCTTCATATGCTGCACTTAGCTCTAATTAAACTCTGATGTATAGAGATGTGCATGTGCAAAAACCGTGTCAACGAAGTAATTTTAAAAAATTTACCTGCGGCGCCCACAGGAGTGTTGCAAAAAAAAAAAAAAATCCTCAGCTGATTTGGCCGCTGTCCAAAGTAGCAGCGGCTAGGTGACATGCACCATATAGTCACATGCATTTTTTTGGCAGACAGCAACACTTAGACACAGCCAGCATCCTCATCATTGTTCTTGCCAATTGCAACAGCTGCCTTCTCAGTTACATTTGACTTCTTTACATGTGAAATTGGGCTGTCTGGAAGCATCTTACCAAACTCATCTGAGGGGTTGTTATTTCATAGAAATGGCTGCCCAGTTGTGCCCTCAAATCAAGGGGGTGCTGGTAAAAAATCATGTGACATGGGGTTGGTTAGTTAGTCCAGGCTGGACCACCCTGGAAAAAAAAAAGTCAAATTTTGTCAGAAAACTGTCCTTTAATCACTATCTTTTCTATTTTACCTGACCCAAGTGTGTGAGGAGGGTGGGAAACTCTAATCAAAGTAAGAGTGAAAAATGAGACCTGCAAAGCTCTTACTCGTCAAATACAGATTTTGAACACTGCCCACTCTTACAGTCATATTTAAGCTTGTCCTAATTAGAGCTCATTTGTGGTGGCAGCCCTCAAAATATTGTGTTTTGTATGACTCTTTACTATGTCCTAAAATATTTACTTACTTCTTAATGATAGTTTCATCTCAGTTGTACAGACCCAAAGCTGGACTATCCTGTCAGTGATTGGAACTATAAGGGGTGTGGGGAAGATGAAAGACCTTGAAAATGATATTGTTGAACAAATTGTGGTTGCAAGATTACATGTGGCAAAAGCTGAGATGAAAATTACTATATATGGATATACATGCCCACAATAGTTAGTTAGTCCAGCATACATAGGCCTTCAAAAAAAAATTGACCCCATGTCTGATTTTTTTAGTGACACCCCCTTGCCTCAAATCCACTATTTGTGGACAAACCTGAGGTTGAAATCACCTCAAATCTGCTATTCTGGGACAAATATTGGCTAATTTTTGGGCCCTTAAATTTGCTGTCCCATTTCAATCAATTCAGCAGGGCCTGTGACATGTGACAGACCTGCTGAAATTTTGGTTTTGGCAACCTCCCAAGGTTGCTGTGACATCCCCAAATCTTCAGCAGTTTAGTGCTGCAGGCAACAGAAAAATTTCTATATCAGTCACATGATTGCCAAAATGAATTCAGCACACTATAAAAATCTCTCTGTGACAACTGTGACATTTCAGCATTTTGGAAGGCCCATGACATGTGACTGCCAAATTAAATGAAATGGGACAGTATTTTCAGACAAGAAATGGCCTAAGCTTCCTGGGGCCTGGGGTTGTATTGCACCTGTTGTGAGAGCTCTGTTGCTGAGATGATTGCTTGTAGTTGAGAAGAGTCAGAAAATTGATTGAGGAGAGTTGTCACAACAGGTGGGTTTGAAAGATCACAGTGGAAACTAGTATGGAGTGGAATTCTCACTCATGTAAAAGTGGAATTTACCATGTGTCCAAACAGAACAAAAGGAGGCATGAAAAACATTGAGAAAATCTGTCATAAAGTGGGCTCAAACTTGCAGTCACAAACAAGTTGCAGTCAACACACAGCACAGAAATGGTACACCATGATTAACTTTTCTCCAGACTGTGGGCTTAGCAACATACTGAAACCAAACTTCTGTCTGGATGAGGGCTTGTGGCCTTTTCGAAATTTGGGTTGATTTTGTCCAGATTGGCTCCTGGCCATTTTCAAAAATTTCAAAAGAAATCTGTCCAGATGGGTATCAGGGTGCACCTACTATTATCTGGGGTTCTTTCCAGCCTTGCAACTTGTCATTTGAAGACAGGTTCCAAAGTATTTCATTCTGATTGTCATTTTTATCAACATGATATCTGCTTCCAGAAAACTCTCACCTCAAATGGGTACAAGCGCAATCCTGGAATTTTAATCATGGTCCTAACATCTCTCTAGACAAGGTGGTGTTATTGTCCAATTTTTTTCTTCTTCCCAATTGAAAGCGAGCCATTTCTCGTCCCTTGGAGTTTCCAAATTGACTGTCAGAAGGTGCTACATTGACTCATTCTATCCGCATGGAAGGACTGGTGAGACACAAACTGGCAAAAAAAAAAGACTGCATGCACAACCTTACTACTGAAGTCTGAGGGTGTAATTATACATATATGGGGCCAATTCAAAGCATGGTGAATTTGAATCTAAGTAGTTGAAATCCTAAGGCTAAGAACCTGCATTTAATTTGATCACCATCTTTATTGATCAACATGAGGGACAACAATGGGTTTGGATTATTGATTGTCTTGAAGCATAGCATCCCCCAGTCACCTCCAAGGTGGTTCATTCAAGCTGACAACAATTTGATGCTAACATCTAGGAGACACTGAAATTGCTGCTATAAGGTTAATAAAGACTAGATGTATAATAAACTCCATGGAAAGTCAATGTAGGCTTGCAAATCATGGTGGTAAGTAGTTGAACATTATAGTCATTTGCATAATTCTGTGAACACCAAATTTCTTTTTTTGTGGCGTGATGTGACTTACCTTCCCAAAAAAGACATTTTCCTGTGCCTTAATGTAGCTGATAACCATGCGGATGGCTCTACATAATGACTTATATTCAGGACACCTTCACTAATTGATGATCTGAAGCTATGTATGGTGTCTTGGTACCTTGAAGAGGGGCTAACATAATGTTGAGTACCAAAGAACAACTGAGGGTAGTTAGAAGCAAAAGAAAGACTGATTGAACTATTTGAGAAACAAAAGAAAGAGGGGTGAAGCTGATCAGTCATCTAACAGTGGAGAGACTGGTCGAAAAGCGAAAGAACGAAGCGCAAGGCTGATCAGTAACATCTAACAATGGATAGAGCAAGGGAAAGCTGTGCTTGATCAGATGTTTTGTCATGTCATGCCCAAAAAAAGAATTTTCGGTGTTCAATGGAATTATGCAAATGACTGTAAACACGAATTGTCACACATCACATGTTGTTGATGGGATTGGAATTCCAGGCAGACTACTGGTGTTTGTAGTTGTGCTATTACATAATAGCTACGCTTATGTGATAGCTATGCTTATGTGATAGCTATATGCTTATGTAATAGCTACACTTATGTGATAGCAAGTGGCTGTGTAATCTCCCTTTTGGAAGCTTGCTCATCACTCCTGTAATACTTCTGCCCTCTCTGCAGCCTTCCACCACATTTTTGCATCACATAAAATCGAAAACACATTGAGATTATTGCATAAATGTAAGCTATTGCCAAATTTTGCCCATGGTGCCATGTCTGGAACCAATTTTAAAAAGAATCAAAAATCAAAAACTCGGTCCATGCTGGACCACTGCCCTTAGTTCTACTGTACCATTTCAATCAATTTTGCAGGCCATGTTATGCGTTACATACCTGCCCAAATTTTGAATTCAGCACATGGGATAAATGTCCCTTCCATAGATTTTTTTCAGCAGATAGGGGAGAATGGCCATGTAACTTATCCATTTCACAAGCCTGGGTGGGTCTACATTTCAATGTATTAAATTTTTAACTCAAAGAGCGCTACACAATAGTTAAATACCAGGAGAAATTCTTTACAGTTTTTTGTGATTTTTAAAGCCTTTTTTTACAAAATTTTAAATGAATTTGGCTCTTTGGTGGAAATGACTGTTACCTCTGTTACATTTTAGCAATTTGGAAGGGGCCATGATGTGTTACTGCTGAATTGACCAAAATGATAGAGTATACAGCTATTTAGTGTAATGGAATTTATCTTGTTGCTGTTGTTTTCCCTGATGTATTGACTCCTTGTGGTATTTTTTCCTCTCCCATTTCTTTATAACTAATCCATTCAGCTCTCCCTCTTCTGAAAATATTCATGCAAGATGTTGGTTATCTCTAGTTACTTTGTGTTGAATCATGGGTACCTGTTCAAGTACAATCAGCTATTCTAGAAAGTCATTTGTGAAAATTAACATCTTTCTCTCCTTTCATGTGGATGTTGACATTCAACATCCTCCTCCTCCACTGCATAAATTGATTGTTAATTTTTCTTTTATGTGCAAGAATGTATGATGCATTTAAAGTACATTTTATTTTCTAAACTTACTTACCTGACTTTGCTTGTGGTAAAAAAATTCCATGTGACTAGCCAGGCACAACATTTGAGTCTATATTATGTAGCCATGGATATAGCAGCTAAAGAATAATGGACATCTGATTGCAGCTACAAATGTTACTTTGCTATTTTATTTTCTACTCTTTATTATGCTAATTTTGCAGCCTGCCATTACGGAAACATAATAATGACTTGAGGGCTTCCAAAACTTATATATATTTGCACTCACTTTTTTTTTTTTTCAATTGAGTTCTGTTGTAAATAGGCCACCATCACAATGTTACTCTTTTTTTTCTTATAGCTATGCCTTTTTTTCTAAAATAAATTTCATGTTGCTCATAACTGTTATAAAAGTTGATTATTAAAATATTTTGAGGCTTAAAGAAGGAAAAATAGTCAGGTTTTGAATTTTTTGCAACCAATTGGCATTGACAGAATTCAAAAAAGGGTGACTGATAAGAGAATCAGGGCAGGAAAACAATGCTGGAAATGCTTTTGGCCAGAATGTGAGGGCAGTAGGCAAAGAAATACTACAAAAACCCATGTGATGACTGCAATAGAGTAGATCATGATGGGAGGGATAGCAAGGCCCTGTCAGAAAAAGATTGATCGCCCAAGTGTAAGAAGGATGGGTCAGTAGTTTACAGTTCATGTATGTAAGATAAGATAAGATAAGAAATATTCTCCTTTTTTCGCTTTTTTCCTCTTTTTATTTTATTTTATTTTATTTTTGCTGTAGCAACTACAAACACCACCCTGCCGAATTCCATCATCGTCCGCTTTCCACATTCCTCTGACTCGCTTTAGTTTAAAAGCGCCCTCTTCTGTGGCATAATGGCCAGCTCTCATTCTTCGTTTGACTTTAGCTCCTCCGTCTACTCGTATTTTTCCTCTCAGGAAAGCTCTGACTGGTCTTGTGAGCGTTTAAGAATGCTCCTGCTGTGCTGTTCTTATGAGTAATTATCGTGACAGTGGATACGTCCTCTATGTCCACGCGACGTAAAATACACACGAATGGCTTGCATACACATACACGGGAAGTGATGGATTCAGTCCTTCAAAATGAACTTATCGGAAATCGCTTCGAGGACATTACCGTCGAGAGTTTTGTTCAAGATGTTTTTGGGCTCTCACCTCAGCGGATCGCTGAAATATTAGCGATGGCATTGGAGCTCGATCCAACAGCCGTTTCTACTTAAGGCACGGTTGCCCAATCAGACGCAGAACCGAAACTTCACGCACCCTTTCGGAAGATCGTTGATCAATTATTGGATCAACTTTACACCCATTTCGAACTTGGCGACCGCCACGATGGATTTTGGGACAGGCGAGGCGGTTACTCCATCGAATCAAATTACGCAAGTCGTAAACCCGACATGCTGCGCATGTGGAAGCATCCCCGCTGACATTGACTGCTGGGATCTTGTGAAGTGCATAATCGAATTTAAGAACGTCGCCGACAAGACGAAGGAAAAGATGTCGTCGATATCAGAAGATAACCCCGATATGGCATTGCCATCGACGGAGGTGATAAAGGCAACGTCGGATTCCCTGCCGGTTCTTGTGGGTCGGGGACGAGGAAGGGGAAGCAGAGGGCGACGAGGCAGTAGGGGCACTGCATCTGGCTCCGGCGGGGACAGGGTCACAGGAAAAGCGAAAGCCCTCAACACACGGACGCAACGATCATGTTCGACCACATCCGAACCATCCCCCTTCCCTTCCGCATCGACATCTAATCACACATCAACAGAATCATTACCGAATGCCTCTAGCACCACTGACCTGCCGTTGATCGAAGGGCTTGGAAAACGCAAACGTTCCGCAGAGGATACAGCCTCGCGTGGTTCAAAGCGCAGCCTCAAACCCAGTCTCAAAGAAGTTCAGCTGGCATCCTATGGAGTGGAGTGCCTTTCCGTCGGCAACCGCCATTATGTTACTGGCATTTACATCGATCGATGGATGATGACGTTGTGGTACTATGACCGTCATGCGATTTTGCGGACAGTGCCCTCTACCTTCCGGGAGGAGCCCAAGTTATTGGCCCTCGTCATGTTCGCGCTCAGCCAATGCGACAAGCATCGAGCAGGATTCAGTCCCTTTTTTTACAAGTCTATTCCTCCTGTCCCAGCTGTTCACTCAGCGACGGATAACGCTGCTTTGGACTGCGAAGCTCCTGGGACAGGGGAGCTACATTTGGAAGGAAGCCTTTCGAATATCACGTTTTCAGATATTCTGACGTTGGGGATCGCGGCGCCAGTGAACGATGTAAGACAGCCAGAGGTGGAAGAACCGGAGGTGGAGACGGCTCCCGGAGAGTCACCCGCCTACACACCTGCTGAAACTCTTGATGATGAATGCTTCCTCATGTTCCCTCCCACTGGCACCGAAAAGGAAAGGGTACCTCGCTTCCGCATCAAGGAAGTCCTCTCGACTTACTATGGAATGGTTGGTCGCGGTACTTCGGTTTTCTCGGTCCAGGAGGTAAACAATAACGACATCGTTGAAGACCCACTTTTAGCCTTGAAAATGAGTTGGCAGTGGCACTTTCGTACTCCTGAAGGCGAGACGATTTCGGAGCTTCGACAAGCCATCCCTGATTGGGCGGACCACTTGCCGGACATCAAGTTTTATACCTCTTATCAGCCGGAAGACCTTGACCTACCGTGGACTCGTCTAGACGTTAAGAAACCGCCCAACAACACTATTCAGCCGCGCTATCTCCATGCAATGGCAGCAAAACAGTACAAATGCCTGTGGGAAGCTGGTGACATCAACAAATTCAAGCAAGCATTTCTTGATTGTGTCGAATGTATGTCGTTACAACTCTTTTACTGATCAGTTGGGTTGACAGTCCCGCAGGTCACTATCACGCATGGAAAGACGGGCGAGTTTTACATCGCGATCTCAGCGAGACCAATTTGATGGTCTACTCAGTGGATAATGCTAAGGTCAAAGGAGTCGTCAATGACTGGGACATGTCATCAAAGCTTGGCGAAGATGGTAATGTCATCCGTAGTGCTGCCATTCACCGCACTGGAACCGCGCCTTTTATGGCATGTGACCTTCTGAGTGAAGTGGCTGAATGGCCTCACTTTTACCGGCACGACTTAGAGTCGCTCTTTTACATTCTCTTATGGGCCGCGATCCACTACGACTTGAAAAAGGGAGAGCAATATAGAACTGGAAAGGCACACCCAAGATTTGAAGGATGGGTGGCTGACGGTCTGGACAAGAAATTCGCCTTCCTATCCAACGAGGTGGCAATGGACGCTATCTTTTCAAATATCGGGCCAGGTTTCGAATCACTTAAAACGGAGTGGCTAGTACCCCTTTGGAAGCTCTTCCACGACGCGCATGTCAATAAGCGAAGATGGAATCCGTCAGCCGACGCTAATTATGATCATGCCACCTGTGACGGGAGGCTGACATTTGAAACGTTCATGGGTGCGATGGGAGCGACTCCTCGCGGAAATTCTGTAGTAGTCTAGTCGATTGGTTTCTAACTCCCAGTCAAGGCTTACGCACGGATATCTTCGAGTCACTATCTTACACGCTGCGGTTACTAAGTGGGGCCTGGAATAGAAACAGCGCTTCTCTACCAGCCTTAAGGCAACTATACCCTCACTAGTTCGTTCTGTGATTGGCGACTTCTCATCTGGGTGAACATCTACCAATGACTCCGAAGGATGTCTATGACTCGAAATATTTCTGAATAACTGCGATCAAAGTAACTCGATGGAGTCAAAGAACATTCCTTGCTATCCCACTAACTGCCCTTTTCCCGAGTCCTTTGTGTTTTTTTGGCCATGACACCGTCGAATACACCTTTTCTTGTTCTGCAAGCGAATGATTGGTGCAAGAAGATTCATGCAGCGGATGAAGCAATCGCAAACGGTACGAAGGCCTAGGCCCAAAGTGGCCCGTGGACATTCAAAGACACACGAGGATCGCTGTGGATAAGCCCATGTCAAGTAATAGAGGTAAACACGACTCTCTCTATCTTGATAGCCCCAAACACGCGGAACGTGCGGACATTGCACCTCCTATCGCCCGAATCCTGCGAGTTCGCCACCTGCCCATTCGCATCGAGGTGTATAGGCTGGAACCTCTGGTGTATCGAGCTGCATAACCTCCCAAATCAACAAAAACGCGGATTATGTAGGACAAGGCATACACACCTTTCGTATTCATACAGAGCCTCCTGCACCACTTCATCATTCACATCTTCTTGGGCAGCTGTTTCGATGGCATGTTCTGCCAGCTTATGTTTGCACGATAACAACGTCCTCATATGCCTGGTGGTGTGCATCTCGAGTTCTTCCGCCTCCATGGGGAGAAAGGTCGACGGGAGGAGGAGGAGACCCGTAGTTGGGTTTCTCTCCGTCTCGCTCGCAGCAGCAGCTTCGTCTCGGTCTTCCTCAGTGGGGGGATCGCGATGAGCGAGGGAAAGATGCATGACTTCCACAAGCTCCCCATATCCGAATATATCTTTCATCATTTGCGAGATGAACGTCTCGGGATGGAGGGAGATGCCGTATGTCTGGGAGAGCATCTGTTCGAAGAGGGATTCAAAGTGGAAATGCGGGGTGATGGGGGGTTGGGGGGGGAAGATGATGGTATCTTCGATCAACTCCAGTCGTCCACCTGGGGCGAGGACGCGATAGACTTCTTCGAATACGTGTTCCCATGAGTCTGTGGGTACGCAGAGTGTGAGGCATGACATTCTTATTAGGTCGAAGGTGTTGGAGTCGAAGGGGAGTTGTTTCAGGCTGGATGGTACACATGAATGAATGAAGGTGAGGATGAGATGTGGAATACGTACAAATTCCCTCGAATAAACTCGATTTGGCCCTTTACCCTATGTTCGACGGCGAGTGGTGATAAGACATTCACCTTGTCGTACCCAGTCACCTTGGTCCCGTATCTACTCCATTTTATGGCAGCTTCAACGACCCAATGTCTGTTGTCCATTAGGTAAGTCGCATTGAAGAAGAGAAAGGGACACTAACCCTTGTCCACATCCAAGGTCAAGTACTTGTCGAGGAGGCGAGGTCCCATAGTCATAAAACGTCGGCGAGTCAGTCATGTTCAAACGACGCAGCAGCTCCCCCGTCCGTTTATCACTAATCACAACAAAAGTCAGCAAAATCAACTAACAATAAAACAGAGTAAAAACGTACTGGTCAAGAAGAACAGCATCAAACGAACTCAAAGGATAACTCCCAACCCTCGACTTGCCTCCCATTCCCATCGCATATTCCCCTCCATAAGCGTTCCCAGCACTCACCCTATTACTAGCCCTCCGAATATCAAGCACCGCCACCTCATCCCCTCCAACTCCCACTCCCAAATCAACCGTCGACCCAACCAAATACCCCGAACTCGAGAAATTCGAAATCGACCCGGAGCCACCAGACTTCATCGACACCGACATCACCTGCATCTCACGCCCGTCTTCCACGTATATATCCCGTTCTCTTTGTTTTCCTTTATCCGGTTTCTTGGGTCTGTCTTTCAAGAGACGAAGACCCTTGAACCGGGTTGGGGGAGGGTCGGTGGTGCTGGGCTTGGGTTTAGCTTTGGGATTGGCTCGAGAACGGCCAGAGGGGTAGATGAATGGTGCGGGTGTTGGTGTGCTTGTAATTGGAGAAATGGAGTCTGGGTCGTTGTCTTGGGGGTTCTGGGGGACATGGGTCGAAGTAGACGCGGGAACGGAAAAAGGTAACGAAGAAGACGAAGGCTGCATTGAATCGTCCTGGTGATGACGATGATGGGGCACCATGGACGGTGTCCTATGACTCGGTTGTACTTGTGCAGGGGGCACCAACGGCACCGGCATCGGCAAATCCGACAACGGCGACATACTCGCCGTACTTGTACTCCCATTAAACGCCTGCGCACTACTCGGAACGCGCACGTTAAGGGCTTCGCTCCCCCTAGGACGAGCCACAGACCGACCGGCAGGGTATACTTTTGGCACATTAGACTTGTGCTCGTCGATACCCATACCTATACCCCCAGACCGACCTGGGACAGTAATTGGCGAAGGCGGGAACACGTAGTCGGATGCGTTGATTGGGGTGGAGGGGTCGAATTCGAGGCGGATGGGTGCAGTGGGGAAGTAGCTTGCGTGTGAGTATGACGAAGACGGTGAGATGGTTTGTGGGACGCTGAGGGGAGTGGTGTAATGCGTATCGGACGAGCTGGGCGGGTATACATGTTGGTGCTGCTCTTCTTCATTTGGTCTTTGGAAGTGCGGTCTAGGTGGGTATACATGCTGGTGCTGCTCTTCTTCATGCGGTCCATGGAAGTCCGAATGGGTGCTATTGTAGGTGTAAGCAGGCAAGGTGGGTGTGCGTGGTTGCTGTCGTGGCCCGGGATATAGAGCCTCAGAGGGGGAAGTGGGTGAGTTTCTAGGGGAGAGTTCGGAGATATCGTCGTCAAAGCTTTGCTCTGCTTCATACTTTGGTAAAGGGGGGTAGCTTGGATGACGAGGTGGCATGGGGCTGGTATCTGACAGCCGTGAATTGTATCCTTTCTCTCTAACTGGAGACGGTTGGCTTGAAGTTGAGTAGGTTTTATCGATGACAGGGGATGGTTGACTTGGGTTCAAATTGGCCGACTGTTGTTGGGGAGGAGCAGGTAATGGGCGTGATACTTGCATTCGCGATGGGGGCGGGGGCTGGTACGTCGCCTCCACAAAATCACGTGGGTGGCTGGGGTATTGTGTCGAGTCCATACGTATAGGGATTTGTTGGGCGTACAATCGTGTCGTTGTCTCTTGCTGGTCGCGATAGTACGGTCCTAGTCCTGGTCCAGTCGTTTGTCCTGATATAATGGAGGGAGCGTGGTAATGGGGGTTTTGGTTTTGGAACGACACTTCGGAAGTGGTGCTTCTCCGTCTAGATCTATTAAAGAAGCTTTCAAGTTTACTAGGCGCCTTAGCTGTTGATGTGGGCGGTGCTTGAGAGAAATGGGACCCTCTTTGTTCTGCCACAGCTTTGGAGAACAGGGGCATTGCGGAAGGGAGTCGAGACCTGTCTGAATGGCAGGATGCTAGTTTGGGTTGGAATTTAAAAAGTGGGGCAAGGGTAATTCGTGCATGCCCTCAGTTTATACTAAACAATGAGCATCATCAGCGCTTTACGAGAAGGGGTGATTGAACGGAAGCAGGCGCTTACTGATAAACAAGAATGCCTGAGGTAAATTCATCTCGGAACGCTCACGCCGACGATGTCAATGTGTGCCCCTTATGAGAGCTCTCCTCATTCTCTCGCCCCTATAAACGTGCGAGATAAGTGGTTCTGGAACATTGATTGTATTGACGCTGCTGCGCCAGCGCTAGCCTACGGATGCCGTGTATTTGGGATGAGTTTATCCCAGGTGCATATACGCCTTCGAAGCCCCCCGACGTCGGAAAAGAAGCGTCTGATCCCTGTGGATAAGCGTGGACATCGACGAGAACTGAGAAGGCAATCTCATACGCATACAAATCCAATTGAATGAGAGAATGACGCCGTTTCTGGTTGACTGGGCGTCTGTCCAGGTACGGATTTGACACGGAAGTCGTGTTTGTACTGTGTTAATTTTGGTGACCTATTCTTGTCGTCCACTTTGTTCACAGCTTGTTCTATTATTGCGGTGCCGCGGCTTGTCTGCTGTTCAAAATTGCCCGCAGTCCTTTCCCTGGGCGTAAAAGATAAGGCGACTCGCACTCAACTGAAGGCGCCACTCATACAACGCAAACACATCGTCTTGGAATACTAGTCTACATGGGTACTTGATTGACTGTGGAATGCACACATCCGAGTCTACAGTCGCTGCGTCTGAATCTATTCATTGACATCCAAATCATTTCCCCGCACCCAAATCCACACCTTCCAAAACCCACGCATACGGATCCGGCCTGTCCGAATGGACCACCTCCTCCGAAATCACCTTCGCAAACTCAACCACCTCCAAATCAAAAAAGGTCCTCGCGAACTCAGCAGCAAGGTCGATCCCCGCAGTAACCCCCGCAGCACTCCACACCCTCCCATCCTTCACCCATCTCGCATCTCCCACCCAATGCACGGCCTTATTAAGTTTCCCGGCGTCTACCACCATCTTCAGCGCTATTTTGTTGGAGGCGACGTGGTACCCGTCCAGGACACCTGTTTGTGCGAGGACTAGAGAGCCAGTGCAGACTGTCAGGAAGACGACCTTCGGATCGGCCCATTTCTTTTTCACGAACTCTGTGCATCCCTCCGAAAGACTGGATAAGGGATCGATCCCGGGTACGAGGACGCAATCCACAGGCGGGCACGACGCGTACGTGTGCGTTGGGAGCTGTTTAGGGCCAGAGGTGGCTGTTATTGGGTCTAAGGTGTCGGAGACGAAGTACCACGTCAAGATGGGCGCCTTTGCGAGGAGGTGCTGCACGGTGGGGATTTTTGCGAGAAAGCCTTGGCTGTGGTTGTTGAGGTAGTCCATGGTACCTACGACATCGAGGTTCTGGTGGTCAGGGAGGAGAAGGACTGCGATGCGCAAGTTGGGTGGGGTGGTCATGGCGTACGAGAGTCAGGTCCGTTGAGTTCGTCTTCCAAGTTATTCATTCATCTTATACTTGCATTTAGGTGCCTTCGCAACCCAGGGTAAACTGATAAGCAACCGGTCTCCTCGTTGGAAGTGACAAGAATCCATCGATATCCCCCGCAGTGATCGGGCTGACTGTGCGCAGCAACCTCAATAGTTATCTTTTGGCAGCAGCTTGCGTGGACCGAATAGTTTCCACACTCGTGGCAAATCAGTATAGCTCGGAAGGTTAATAATCTCATCTCCCTGACGGAGTGGCCAATTTCATTAACAATGTGTAAACTGGTCTGTTGGATAATATCAAGTTCGCCAGCGGTTCCAATGGCAATATTCTCCGCGGCCGCCTTTCGTGGTTTAAGACTTAGACCCATTTTCTCTAGATGGATCGAAATGAACCCCAAACTTGGGTGGAGGCGGATTCAGTGGATCCAAATCATGTAGGTCAAGCCTCGTTATCTGATATAAAGCCCTCCTGACTTCCCTTCTTGGATTTTACCTTCTCCTGTCTGCATCAGAACGCATCCGCTCACCCGGGCGTTGTCACCCTCTACCGCATCGTGGAACACTTCAACCACACCTACATCATCATGAACTACGCACCGGACCACGATCTGTTCACGGAAATTCTTCAGCTATTTTGGTGACGACGCTCTCATCAAGGATGTTTTATTTCAGCTGCTCGACGCAGTTAACCATTGCCATGATCTGGGTATCTATCATCGGGATTTGAAACCTAAGAACGTCCTTTGCTTCGACGATGGCCTCCGTTTGGCCATTACAGATTTTGGTCTCGTTACGACTGAGAACGTCAGCGGCGAGTTCCGCAGTTATCATATGAACCCAGGTTCGTGTTTTCCTTACACCTCATTCTTTCGTCTGGGGGTTTCATATCATTGTGGAATGCCAGGGAGGGGAGTTTGGTCCCACGGGGAATTCATCTCCCATTTTAACGATATCTGGTTCCGTGGTATTATTCTGCTTAACTTGGCTAGAATGTCCTGTCTAGGCGAAAAATGCAGAAGTTAGAACAATCTCCGAGTGGGAATACATATGATTACGATCTAGCGAGCACCAGAAGAACGAAAGGAGGACGAAAGCGCAGATAACATAGCGATGGGAAGGGATCAAGCAGGACAGCGATGGATCATGAAAGGTATGGTATGTATTCTGTCACTTCCACAAGTGATAGTGGTTCTTTAGAATTTTTGCGCGGTTTATCTGTGCGTCATGTCAAACTGGGGAAAGGAACAGCTCGGAAGAACATACTTCGAGGTCCCTTTCTAGGGCATCAACATCCCGAATGCACACGTTAATCTCGAGTGAGAGACCCTCCGAAACGGCCTTTATCTCCTGAAAAATTCCGCCAGACGTCATGAGCGTCCTCTCATAGAGCTCAAAGATCGTGTAGCGGATTCTAAAGAGCATATATTGTGGACACAGTAAGCCCGTTATTTCATGAAACAATGTCAACAACTCACCTTCCTATGTCCCTCGTGAATTGATTGGTGAAAACTGTATCTGATTGACGCATAATTCCACTATCAACTAGTGTTTGAAAGTCCGGTCCGGTCCGGTCTTTTGGCCTCTGGTGCCTTAGACCATAACCGTAACCAGTCCACGTAATTCTAAAATGTGCAAAAGACCAGACTGAACTGATGCAGACCGGTCTTTTGTGGTCTTTTGTGGTTACAGGACCGGTCTTAACCAGTTATGGTCTTGACCAGTTACAGTGCTTTGCACTGCCGTCTGCACAACGAAGTTTCGAAAATGTGTTTGTATGTGTTGTACCGTGACCTCCACAAATCGAGAAGCAACAGGCCGCTGACCATTTCAGGGATTCAAAATTCCCAATGCGCACAGATCCGGTCCTGATGCGTGACAATCTGTAACGAACATACAATACCAAACATAGTTTTCGCGATTACGGTGTGCAGACGGCAGTGCAAAGCACTGTAATGACTGGTTAAGAGCGGTCTTGGGTTACAATTAGCAATGAAATAAATATATTTAAACTATGTACTACAATGATGTAATATGTAGGCACATCCCTAACAAGAGGAGGGATGCAGAGGCCATTGGCTTGGGGATAATGTGGCATGTTTGTCGAGCTCGCCGTGTGTGGTGGTGGATGTGGCATTCACATTGGCTGTGCTGAGGTAGCCTGCTCATTCATTCCTTGGTTTGTTTATTGGCCCACAGGGCTGCAAGCATGAGCCAGTGGTATTGTTGAACGAAGGTGGGGGTGGGTTGTCGGGTCATTGGTGTCAGTCGAACAAGGGCAGCTGGTTTGAATGACAATGGTGGCTGGGTTCCAGAAAGGGTGTGTGAGGTTGAATGATGGCACAAGGGGTTCTGGGGCCAAATGTGTGTGTATGGACACTGGAATTGGGTGGGGGTCAAAATGACTGAGGCTATGGGCCAAGTGCTGGTGCATATGGTCAAAGGACACAGTTGTGGGCCCAAACAAGAGAGTGTGCCACCCTTCGTTGGGTTCGCCAACCACCTTCAGTTGCTTGCTGGTGATGAGGAAGCGCCAGGTGCCCACAGTGTGATTGTCAAAGTGGATGTGGGTTGTTGTGGGTTGTTGTGGGCTCGCATTTGTGTTGTGTGATATTGTAGCACAGTATATGCATGTCGTGGTGATGAGGCAGCACTGGGTGAAGGTGACGTGGCTTCAGAGGTGGATGTGGTGGGTGGAGTGTTGTTGTGGGCTGTTCATGATTGCGTTCATGATCTCACTTGCATTGTTTGATGGCCTTGGGGGGTAGACGCCTTTTGAGAGGGCTATAGAGGTGGGTCATTGGAGGTGGAGATGGAACATAAAGTCTGCATGAACGAGTTGCATTCTGTAACTCATTCTGGGACCATACCTCATGGGTCTCCCTCCTCTAGGGCCTCCCCTTTGGTTCTCTACACCCTCCACTGTCTACTGTGACCTCCCGAGGTCAGCCCACATCCCTGGACAAGGGGAGGGGTGCACGACACAGCCAAGTTGCATTTGCTTTTGTAAAAACTAAAAACTGGCTAAAAAAGGACTTGAACTAATAATAAGCACTGAATATACATATAAATACCTTGTGAAGCCTTGAGAGAGACTGTAGCCAAGAGGGAGAAAGGATGGTGGTGGTTGAAGTTCATGATCAACAATGTTTGCCATCATTGATCATTGTCCGGTGTTTTCTGAGAGTTCCATCCATCGCTCAAATGTTTCAATTAATTTGTTAGTTCAAAATGTACATAGAAATATATAACCCACAACTGACCTAGTTTCCAGTCCTAGAAGACTGATTTAGACTGGTTAAAACTGGTCTTTGCTCAGTCTTCAAAATTTCAAAATCAACAGACCATTAACCAGACCATGATTATGGTCCTCATCGGTCTTCCAAATTTGCAGTCTTCATCGGTTAAGGTCTGGTTTGGTTACAGTCTTTTTCCAGTCTCGTAACTGGACTTCCAAACACTACTATCAACGGCCTCCTGTAATTTTTCCTCCAAGGATGACAGTCAAAGTTGAAGTGTTTTCATGAGGGTTCGTGGGTGCATGGTGTGCAAGCATATAATAAAACCAAGAAGGATGGCTCCAGCCCACACTAGGTCTTGCGGGATGAGGGATAGAATGATCATCCACGCTGCTGAGATGATTGATTGGTGATACTCTTCAAGGGTTGAAAACATTTAGTAGGATGGGGGAGAAAGTTTTGGACAGTTTTGGAGCAGCCCCATTTTCAACGAGTCTTTCATTACTTTTCACCAGGTCAGTAGGGACCAGCACATTCGTACAGGGTAGAACCTTCCCACAAGCCATCATCGCCTATAGTCGCCTTTGTACAGGGTAAGTAGAACCTTCCCACAAGCCAGTTGCCTTCGTATGGTAAGTAAAACCTTCCCATGAGCCATCATCGTCTCATTGCCTTCGTGCAGAGTAGGTACTGTCACTGGTCATGTAGTTGGCCACTGTAACTTTTCTGTTGTATTATTAAATGAATAGACATCCTTTTGGCCCAATTTTTTTTTCGCTGTGTAGACAAATGTATTGAGAGTTGGTCCATGTAGTTTCCATATTTTTTACATTGTGTAAAACATCAGTATGAATATTTTTCTAACAGAGGTTGCAAAACTGGTATCAAATGGCCATCATATTAGTGCCTATTTGGCAATCTAACTGATCTAGGTATGAAATAATGCTTATCCAAAATCACCAGTGTTGGTCAAGAGTGGTCAAGTCGCTCTAGTGCATCCAAAATTGAAGATAGTATTCTAAAAAATTGACAGTTAGTAAATGAACTCTTGTGTGGTTAAGCCTTTGCTAATTTCAACCTTTTTGGATTTTGAGACCATGCTGGCCAGAAAAAAAAAAAAAACCCCTGTTCATGTGTTTTATGCTACTATACCTATTCTAAATAGCACAAAGGATTTTTTTCTCCAGCTTTCTAGGTCTCTCTCTTGAAAAGGGACTGGCCAACTAGGTTCTTAAATACTGAATATATGCTTGACCACTTTACAAAAATACGAAATTTATAGCGAAATTACTGGTAAACAAGAGATATTATCCCCCTAGTTTATCATGTGATGACCTTTCTCTAACTATGTGCTCAAAAAAACTCAATGACAAAGGTTTCTCGGTATAGAGATACCACTGTCCCCTTTAGGCCAAGTTACTATTTATAGCTGAAATCGTCTCATGCCGTAAAATCAAGTTACTTGGCAGTCTTCAAGGACAGGGAAGTGGAAATCAGCCAATTTTTTTAATGAGACTATCAACAATGTGTGTAGACAAAAGATTCTGCAAAAAAATTGAGAGGGACAGGTTTATTCCTGCCTGGGTGGCTCGAATGGCCAACTACCTAGTTTGGCCAACTAGCTGACCAGGCACAGTAGAAATTTCCCATGAACCATCATCGTCTGTTGAGTGTAAGGAACCTTCCCACTACCTATCATTGTCTATGGTGCACATCACCTAAACACCGCTACATTGGACAGTGGCCAAATTGCCTGGCAACACACCATGAACAGGTGCCAAAGGGTCTGGCTGAGTGCCCAGGAGTGCACCCCAAGAGGTATCTAATCCACAGACCTCAGATTCCTTCATGATAAAGTACAACTGGTGATTTCCGGGAGACAGCATATCAACAGCAAAGGGTCTTTGCATTAAAAACAAAATACAGTAGAAGTTCTCAAAATGCATGACCTCCTTATGCATAATTCTCATTAAGCATCACATTTGGGCCCTTCCCATGTTGGTTAGTCTTGGGCTTCGCATATCGCATAATGCATAACAATTTGAGAGCAGATATGCAACATGAGATAGGATATTTTGGTGGTCTCTAGGCAACCTTGATCAGAATCTAAGTGATCACTTGCTAGAAATTTTGAGACTGAGTCTTTTATCTTAAGATTAAGTGCTATCTAAGTGATCTTTTGCTAGAAAATGAAATTGTTGACCAGGTAAACCATAAAATGGCACTCAAGAGGGGTGAGATCCAGGAGATCGAGTATGATGGTGAGGAGGAGGACGAACAGGAGGACATTAGAATAGGTGAGTTAATGTGTTTGTGTGAGAATATGTAGTGTTTAAAGGTTTGGTTTGGTCCAGTTTTTGTACCCTGATCAGGTGCAACCGCAACCGCAACCGGTTGCGACCACAGCTGTTTTTTCAGGCAACCGGACTGAACCATAAAGGACCGGTTGATATCGGTTCGGTTGTAGTTTATGGACCAGTTTCAACCGGTCTTGAAGACGACCGGTTGAGACCAGTCCTACCCCCAGTTTGGACCGGTCTTTCTACAATACAAGATGTAAAGTACTAATCTATCTATCAATAAAATAGTCCCATCGTCGGCATGCCACTGTCCTGTGTTGTCATCCCTCAGAAGGGGGAGGGCTGGCTACGTGGGGCAGCACAGACCCTGGACGGTGACGAGGTTGAGCGTCGCCACCGTTGTTGTCTTCGTCGTCCAGGGTCATGCATCGTTCGTCATCCGGTCGTTTGGTTGCCACATCGCGTGGCACCTGGATGCATTATCAGACGAGGGAGGGGGAGGGCTCGTGCTAGCTTACCTGCACTGGCACAGACCCTGGACGGTGACGACGTTGTGTATCGTCACCGTCATCCTCTTCGTCATTCGGTTGGTCGTTCGTTGTCCAGGGTCGTTCATGGTTTGTCGTCTGGGATCATTCATGGTTTGTTGTCCAGGGTCGGTCGTTTGGTTGCCACGTTGCTGATAGCGACGTGGCACCTGGATGACTTGTCAGAAAAGGGCAGCGGAAGGTTCGTCCTACCTTACCTGCGCTGGCACAGACCCCGTCATCCTCTTCAACATCTGTCCGTTCGTTCGTGTTCGTCGACCTCTTCGACGTTCGGTTATTCTTCGTCCTCCTCGATGTTTGGTCATTCGTTGTCCGGTCGTATGGCGTCTGGTTGCCACGTCGCTGACGGCGATGTGGCACCTGTATCCGTTGTCAGAAGATGCAGGAGAGGGCTTGTACTTACCTGTGCTGGCACAGACCTGGGACAGTGACGATGTTGTGTGTCATCACCGTTGTCCTCTTCTTACGCGGGGTTTCTGAGGTAGGTGTGGATGTCAAGGATGAGGAATGGTGGTGGGAGGGGCATTGTTGATTGTTTGTGGACGTGGTGCCACTTTGGCAAACATGAGCAAAAGGTCCGTGCGCAGCCCAAGGTATATAAACCCTCACTGAACGAACGAATTTGCCCTGGGCTTTGTCCCACTTCATTTTAAAAATGTAATTATAGTATACTCTTTATTAGTAGACATGTATATTATAATACATATGTTGTACTTAATATATACCGTAAAAAGACCGGTTGCAACTGATTGCAACCGGTTTTGAATGGTCTTTAAATCTTCTTGAGCTGAGGCAACCGGCAATCCGACCGACCTCAAAATGGGGCAACCGCAACCGACGGTCCGGTTGATTTTGGTTGCGTTCGGTTCGGTTTCGGTCGGATTTTCGGTCCATGCAACTGAACCTGTAAACACTAAGAATATGGGACACCTCTCCCTTAAATATGGAGACTCCGAGACCTCTCTTGACCTCTCTTGAAGTCTGAGGTGATTTATAATTGAGTTGAGGAGGGTGGAGACCGCAAAGGCTAAGCAGCCATTGTTGGACAAGTGGTTTAGTGGGGCAGAGTCATGCAGAGTCACACAATATGTAACTGTCACATTTTGTTACGCTTATCTACACTTGCATAAATCTAATAATGCATCAGAAATTGGCCCTTCCCGGCGTTATGCACTATGAGAACTTCTACTGTATCTCTACTGTGCACAATTCACATAAGACAAGGCTGGATTTGAAGGCCTGAACATGTACCACCAAATTCATTAGTAATTGTAAAGTATTGGAATGAATATAGACCATGATTACATTTGTCACAAACATCCAAATGTGACCAAGAAAATACAGCAGAAAGATACTTTTGAGCAAATTTACAATAAAAAGGCTATCACACCATGTAGATCATTATTGTTATTTTCCATTGTCTTCAGATGTTGGAGTGATCAACATTGATTGCTCCAACATCTGAAGACAAATGGAAAATAAGACTTTTGTAGTCTATCAGCAATCTTTTGCAGTCTGTCAGTACCAATTTCTCTTTTAGGGTATGCACCTTCCTTTTTGGGTCAAATTTCCCATGATATAAAAAGTGTAGCCCCTTCTCTTAGCTTTCTAAATGTGTTGAAATCATGTTATTTGGTGTTGTTTTCATTGAGAATTCTTTTAAACCTCATATCTCCATAACAGGAACACTTTAGAACAAAATTACAACTGAATCTGGAAGCTACAGTTTAGGGCTACAACATTCGTTTTCCATCCATTTTTGGTAATTGGTCATGTGACCATTGTTCATTGGATAGATGACAGGTATAATCATCCCTATCTTGTTTTTTTTTCACTTTTTGGTAAAACAAAGTGAGATTTCCTTTGTAGGGTGTATGCAAATGACCCTGATGTGGACCCTAAGCAGTGCATGCATTATATAAAATATCTCTATTCTTTCCAATTTTTCTGTTATTTTTCATTAGACACACCCAAATTTCTTTTTTTTTGGAGATCTACCTTGGACCCTGAAAGCATCACATAACATCATCACCAACCATCTCCTGTTTTTTCCTCATTTTCCCCCTATTTTATTGCCATTTTTCACCTCAGTTACCCACTGACTACTGACTATTAGTCTTGCAAACTCCATGAATACTACAGGATTAAAAGTCAGGGTGTATATCTACATTGTATATATCCTGTGGCTTGTATATCTGCACTTTGACCCAAATATATTTCAAGCACCAATGTCACACTAAATATATTTCCTCTGTCTAGACCCTAATTTGTGACTGTCACACTGTAGAAATATATTTCTTCAGTGGGATGGACTCAAAATATATTTCTTATGTCTAGACCCTGAATTGTGACTGTCACACTGTGGAAATATATTTCTCCTCTGGCATGGCATCAGGATATATTTTCTGGATGACTAGGGGTGTCTGGGGTCCTAGTTTCAAAAGAAAAAAACTTGTTATTTTTTCATTATTGTGAGTATTTCTGGCATTTTTACATTTGTTTATAGATGCTGTCCTGGGCTATAGGAGGCCTGCTGCTTGCAACACTGAGCTTAGGGTGCTACTTATTGTTATCTACAATGTTGGGTACTGTTTTTAGGGTCTACAGCATGTTTCTAAATATGGAAATGAATAGAAAATAGTAATAAAATAGGGATAAATCAGGAGGAAAAATAGGGATGATGCAGACTGTTGGTGACAGATCTATCATGTTGTTTGGTGTTGTTGTAGTACACAGTAAGCTCCTACTCTCTATCCTTTCCGCTTCCCAAGACGTCTGTCTCATATGCTCCCTCTTGTTTGTCTATATTGTATCACATTGGAGTAGTGCATCCTGGTGGATGCATACTCCAATCTCCTGGTGTTTGGGGTCCCACTTAGGTGTTTGAGGGTCGTCATGCATGTAGTTATCATTGTTACACTGTGTTTGTACATTCCCCACTCCATACCACAACCTTGTCTGTGTCTACATGCATTCTACATTGGCTCAGCCCTCTCCAATGTTATGCCTTACATAAGCGCATTGTAGATATACCTCATGTAGTACACGAGGCAATCCATCTCTTTCTACCACCAGTAACCCTCGTTCATAAGTACAGCTATGCCCTTCCAAGACCTTAACTCCAGTCAGCATATTCTATGCGAAGCCTATCAAGTACTTTGACAATGCCAGTGGGCTCCACCAAAAGGTGGGTATCCATCAATACTTTACCCTCCCCCCCATAGTCCGATCGGACTTGTTGGATTCTGATCAGACTCATCGGACTTAGTTGGACTCCCATTGGACTCCATCAAACTCCCTTAGGATTCCATTGGACTCCAATGGATTTTTGTAGTCTTTTGCGCTTTTTTAACTGAAAAATAGAAATAAAATAGCAGAAAAATCATTATATTGCTAATCTACAGCTTTATATATCACCATCATCACTGTCATCACCATTGCTATCATCATCATCACTCTTATTTAAGTTTCTTTGCCTTTCGTTTTGTTTCCTTTTTTGCTTTTCAATCACATACTTTGTGTGATAAAATAGGATAGCATGGAAAAACCAATTAAAATTGCTGATAGTCATGCACTTAAGGTAGGGCTTCGCACCGCACATATTACAGTTACGGCCGTACAATTTACAGTGTATACAGGCCAACTCTCAAACTTTGACGGTACGGTACAGTATTACGGTACAGGAATATGGCCATATTTATGGATAAACTACCACTCACTCAAAATTGCTCTTGCCAAAGCCATTAATTTGTGCCTAAGCCTTCCTTAAATGCAAATATTGTGCAGAATAGCTATTGTATCTAATTTTAGTGTACGTTTAGGCAGTTTTGTAGCATTGACAAGTGTTCCGACCCTGTTCTGGTCCTGTTATGGTCACCTGCAGCATTTGTAATGCTTATTTCAGAACCAAAATTGGACTTATAGTGTGTCAAAGTGGAGCGTAAATCTCATCCTAAACTGGTTGTCGAAATATAATCATGACTGATGGTGTGTTTGGCCCAAAAAAAGCAGTCAAAAAGCGGGTGCAGGGACACCCGTATATATGGCCATTTATGTTGGTCTTCAAATCTGCAACGGTACGGTACGGGTACCCGTATAACATTACCATATGAACCATATCATACGGTTACAGTGCGAAGCCCTAGCTTAAGGATAGATTCAAAGCCACCCAGCCATGAATTTAGCTGCTCACATGCCTGGGTATTAAAGGCATGCTTCCAATAAAATTTTCCTCTTTTGTCTTTTGCTATCACTACCAGGTTTGGTGCTGATCCATCTGTAGGTGCTGGATTACACCATGTGCTGCAAAGTTTATCATCTGCACTATGGTTTGTATAATGATATGGATCAACAATCAACCTTGTGGTTTGGCTTCACACATCCCATGAATTATTTGTAACAGCTGTCTGCAACACCAAACATGCTTTGTCAACACATATGTAGTCTGGCCTTGAATCTTGTGTAGGATACATTGGATTCAAAAAAATTCAATATTTTAGTTGGTGATTCAGATTTTGCAAATTTGTCCCATCCAATTACAACTCCACAAGGTGCACAAATAGTTTCCACACAATAAAATTGTGCAGGACCAAAGTAGTGTTTACTAGCAGTTTCTGTTGCTTCTTCATTATGTGGTTGTACAGTTTCAATTACTGCTGGATTCCACTCAGAATTTTCAGCTGGCCTTTGCAGTTTTCCACTACTTGAGTCCGTTGGAATCCATTGGAAATGACTAAATTACAAAGTCTGATGAAAGTCTGCTCAAGCCACTTAGAAGCAGAAATAGTTGGACTGGCTGGAGTTCTGTGTCTGTTGGACTTCCGACAGACTTCCAATGGACTCCCAATGGACAGAGACAGAAACAACTCATAATGTGCTAAGTGCTTAGTCCGTTGGACTTCCACTGGACTTCTGATGGACTTCTAAGCAAAAAACGTGGTAAGTGTTCAAAGTTAAATTACACAAGCAACACTGCTGTTTACTCTCTCTCAACTTATTTTCCTTGTGCTCCCTCCACATTTTCCAGGATATAAGTTCCTATACAGTCCAAATCTTGTTCTTATTCAAATACTTTAATGTAGAAGAAAAATGAAAAATTTTGAGAGAAGTTATTTGTGAATTATACTGTTATATTGAGGTTCCCCAGAATTTCCAATGGGTGAGTTTGGTACTGTAGAAATTGAATTGGTCCTGCATATGTCCTATCCTTACTTTAGTATTGATTTGTAATATCTGTCAAGGTTTTCATGCTGTCAAGGAATTCAATAGCGAAACTGTACAAATGTATGCTGTAACTGTACAATGATGGCATTGTGTGCATGCAGAGTTGGGTTTGTGTGTGTTGAAATTGATGGCTAAGCAATCAAAATGGCTACAATGGTAGAAGTATTTCAATTTTTTTGTGTAGGGGCATATAATTCTAAGCTACAAATTGTGTACATACAGGATGCCATAAATTCCCTCTATTGTCTCCTGCCAAAATCTAAGGCAGGGGTGATGTTCCATTTACAATTGGAAAGGATGGTGGAATTGGAGTAAGTGGAAGGATTTGGCAAACATATGCAAATATTCTGCCATGCTACTGTTTTTGAGCCTCAAAAGATGGGGCAGGTAATTCTAAGGTCTAAATTTGTTACAAATAAGAACTAGGAGTAAATTGCCTTGCTGGTGGGTTTTTTATGGGCACTTGTGCTATGGAAGCTACAGCACTCACTTTACCTCATAATCTTATGGCTTCTCATGATATTGGCCATGTACAATGGCAAGCTCATGCATGCACAACTAGAGATAACCAACAAATATCTTCAAAAAAGCAAGAGCTAACCACAAAGAAGAGGAAGGGAAAAGGAATACCACAAGGAGTATTGAACTCATACATCAGGCAAAATGACAAAAACAAGGGCAAATTCCATTACACTAAATACATGTACAGAACAAAAGGTAGTGGTCCACTATACTAACCAACAGTATCTTCAGAAGAGGAAGGGAAAAGAAATACCACAAGGAGTATTGAACTGAGTACATCAGGCAAAATAACAAAAACAAATGCGAAATTTTACACTAAATACCTGTACAGTACAAATGATAGTGGTCCACTATGGACTGAATTTTTGATTCTTTTTGAACTTGGTTCTAGACATGGCACAATGGCATGCAATTTTTATAAATCAATCAGAAAAAAAAACTAAGTGTGGCTTGCCTGATACATTCAGTACTTTCCACTCCCCCCCCCCAATTTCTGCAGGATTGGCTGGAGTCCTGCAGGAATCCTTAGGACTGGGACAGAGTTTGGCAGGATTCCTGCTAAACTAGAGTATATTATGGACTTCAGCCAGATGTCATGTGACTTAATCCATACAAGCAGACATGATGCTGATAACTTAATCTTCATGATATTTGGACACTTTCTTATAGCATTTATATGTTAAAATTCAAATATATTTAAGTATAGATAAATTACTATTTTCTATTTTAAATAAAGGGGCAGGAAAGAAGGGAGGAGGAAGGAAAGAAGGGAGGGAGGGGGAAAGAAAGGGGGAACAGGGAGGGGCAGGAAGTGGGGGAGGAAGGAAGGGGGGAGGAAAGAAGGGGGAAGGAAGGGGGGATGAAGGGGGGATGAAGGAGTGTGGGACAGGCCCCGTCATTGTTCGTGGGTGGTGGTGCAGGGTCATCATTGTACAGACCCATCGCCGTGAGTGGGGTGTGTGCGCGCTCGTTGCCATAGTTGCTGGTGGTGGGTCATTGTCCATTTGTGGGCATTTGTGTGCACTCATTGTTGTTGTTGGGAGGGTGGGTGCATGGTGGGTGCTTGCTGCTGTGGAGCAGTATGGTGTGGGGGGTGTAGAGTTCGTGTTCGTCGTTTGTGGGTGGTTCTCACCATGTTTGAGTTTGTTGGTGTGGGGGTTGTTGTGGGTGGTCATGGCATGTTGGTGGGGGGGTGGTTCGCCATGGTGAAATAGATGGCCACAACAGATGACATTTGTTATCGTCATTTGTTGTGGGGTTACCACATTGCCGATAGTGGCAATGTGGCACCTGGTTCTCACGTTTGGTGAGGTCATTGTTGGTGGGTTGGATTGGGATGAAGTGGGATGAGGACTCACTGTCATGTAGTACAAAAACAGCAAAAACGAATGACGACATCATCATTGTTCGTTGTTTGGTTGCCACTTCACAGTCAGCGACATGGCACTCCGAATTCTCCTCATTGTGTGGTGTTGACATGGCCGGCATTTGTTCGGTAGGTGATATGGCTTTTCCATGTCATGTCAGATGATGCAGCAGTCCAGAGGGGACCGTCGACGTGCAGCGTCATCATTGTTGAACGACGTGCATTTGTGATGTGCTCATTGTGGACCATGGATGTGGGCGGATGTGGCCAAACATCAATGGTGATGATCACATGGCTGTGGTGATGAGGTGACATTGGTGAGGAGGCGTCGGTGGGTGGGCGTTGTTGATGGTGGTGGTGGTGGTGGTGAGAGAATATTTGTTTGTTGATGACATCCAAATTGAGCATTGGCAAACACCGATGCTTGATTTGGACGTCGTTGGGCACTTATTCCGTTTATTGGGCTACATGGTCCATGCGCAGTACTCATATATTTATATGCCTAACTCTAGAATTTTGTTGAACACATCAGACTCCATCGGACTCCAACAGAGTCTGATGTGTTTTGGACAACACCCATGGGAAAAAGTCCAGTAGGACGAGCAAACAATGCACAGTCCCATGCCCAAAAAAGTCCCATCAGAGTCCAATGGAATCCAACGGAATCCATTGGACTCCCATGGGAATAGGTGGGGGAGGGTACAGTCCTCTTCGAAGATGAGCTGAGAAGTTGGAATGAGGCAAAAGGATCAGTAAACGCAAAGCGCTGGGAAGAGGGGTATTGTGACAAACTAAAATCACTCAAAGAGATGGGTGTGTACAAACTAATCCCCAGATCTGATGTTCCACAGGGACACAAAATAAGAAAAGGGATGCCTGTTTTTAGAATCAAATGCGATGAAATGGGCAAGGCCATCTGATGGAAAGTCTGTCTTGTATTCAAGGGTTTTGAGCAAATTTATGGAAAGGACTACACTAAAACAACCTCACCAACTGCATGCATGGAATCTTGGTGTATCCTTCTCCATCTAGCTGCCACTCTCGACTGGGACGCACAACAAATCAATATCAAAACCACCTTCCTCAACAGATTACTCCCCGAGGAGGAGTACCAATACATGGAACAACCACCTGAATTTGAAGAGCCTGGGAAAGAGGATTGGGTATGGGTCATCCAACCTGGTCTTTATGGAATGAAGCAAAGCAGGTGAATCTGGAACATAACAATGAACAAGAAGATGCTTTCCTGGGGTTTTAATTGACTGTCCTGTGAATTGTGCGTTTACTACAGAAAAACTGACACAGGAACTGTAGTCTGTGCAGCGCATGTCAATGATTTCCTATCTATTGCGAGCAATAAGGACGAAAACAAAAAATTTTAAAACCAAATGCACAAAGCCTGGACCATCTCAGATCTTGGCAACATCCATTTCGTTGTTGGCATAGCAGTAAATTGGGACAGGCCCAACTGAACCATCATGCTCTCCCAAACAGCTCTAATTGACAAAATTGTAGCTCAATTTGGCCAACGAAATGCCGCACCATCTTCCTTACCAATGGACCCAGGACTTAAATTATGATGCACAAACTACAAAAATATGTCAAAGAATGAACTAGACGAAATCCAAAAACTCCCATATCACTCACTTGTCAGCTGTCTACTCTACTTATCAATAGGTACACACCCAGACATCACATACTCCATCCAACAGCCATCGCAATATCTCGACTGTTACTCCTACACCCACTGGAATGCTGCTATCCGTGTCGTACACTATCTATCTGGTACATGGCAACTTAAACTTTGCCTTGGTGGAACAAATCAAATCTCCCTATTAGGTTTTACAGATTCGGACTGAGCAAACTGCCTTGATACGAGGAGGAGTGTAGGTGGTCATGCGTACACATTAGGCTCAGGTGTGGTATCCTGGCAAGCAAGAAAACAAAAAACAGTAGCTGCTTTTTCCCGTGAAGCAGAATATACTGTAGCTTTCGAAGCGTCAAAGGAAGGCATTTTGCTATGCACGCTCCTCAACAGTATCAATTACACAGCTACTGGACCAACCACAATTTGCTGTGATAACAACGCCGCTATAAATCTCTCAGAAGATCCAGCCCTACATGACCATGTAAAGCATATCAACACCAAACACCATTTCCTTTGCAAGCGTGTCCAATCCAATGAAATATCTCTCTCCTACATCAACACCAATGACAATATCGCTGATATATTCACAAAAGCCTTAGACACAAAAAAATTCAACCACTTCCAAAAATTCCTAGGACTTGGCTAATTCACCAACATTCCATGCGAGGAGGAGTATCCACGGTGAGGAGGAGTGTCAGGATGTCATGACACTGTGATACCCCTTTGTAATTTTCTTTATTTCACTTTCACTTTCTCCCCTTAGCCACTCATACAGTACTATATAACCTTGTAGTTAGTTTATGGTCACCTCAGTCCATTATAACCAAGACTGAGGTGAGCCACCCCTTTTTATATTTGTGATCAGTTTTACTTACCGTACCTAGTCTACTTCATTGTTCTCTAGGTACAGCACTAATAATAGTCTGTTATAACTGAGACTGAGTCTACTTCATCGTTATCTAGGGTCTAGATTCTACAGTAAAAAGGTGGGAAGGTGGTAAAGTTATTGCCTAGAGTATTGGAGAAGTGGTCTTGGATCTAGTTAGACAAAAACAAGCACATCAAGTTTCTACCTAATACGACCAAAAAACTGGGGCTCACAGATCTCACAGGTGATAGTCAACAGTATATCAAGACATGACTACAAAACAGGACATCATTGAGGTAGGTGAATCAAGAACTACTACCTGCTAAGTCATCATTGGGGTCTTTCTTATGAAATGAATCTGCTATTTCAGACATGATTTTTGTAATTCCCATTACAAGATTGGACAAACAATACACTAATCATATAAGTATGAGTTGGTTTTAAAAAAAATTAAGTTCACAACACACCTTTTTGTTAAATTTCATTACTAAAGTTAAGTATCCTGTGTTTCTTAAACATTGGCCACAGTGGAAATTGTGTCATAGAATTCTGCTCCAAGAATTCTGTTTTTAACTTCCTGAGCTTGAATTACTAGTTTCTCTGCCTCTTCATACTTTCCCAAGATTTCATATGTTGCTGCTAAATTTGTCATGGCTCTGATTG
This sequence comes from Laccaria amethystina LaAM-08-1, assembly GCA_000827195.1. Classification (NCBI taxonomy): domain Eukaryota; kingdom Fungi; phylum Basidiomycota; class Agaricomycetes; order Agaricales; family Hydnangiaceae; genus Laccaria; species Laccaria amethystina. Next base: position 92,534 of record KN838564.1, on the reverse strand, counting down.
TGTCCGGATGTTCCACTCCAAGAATTCTCATCCTTGCATCCAGAACTTGGATCCCCAGCTTCTCTGCCTCTGTGTATTTTCCCAAGTTACCATATATTGCTGCTAGATATGCCATGGAAAAAATTGTATCTGGGTGTTCCACTCCAAGAATTCTCTTCCTTGCATCCAGAACATGTATCCCCAGCTCCTCTGCCTCTTTGTGATTTCCCAAGTTTCCATATGTTGCTGCTAGATTTCCCATGGCA
>KN838564.1:60121-80954 GCA_000827195.1 Laccaria amethystina LaAM-08-1 | reverse complement strand
ATTTTAAATTTATTCTCGGTATATTCAGAGTTTATTCACTGAATAAATAGGCCAGTGCCCGCAGTGCAACTCGGACCGAGATCTTTTGCTTTCCACTCGGTCCGTAAGTAGTAGCGATGACGAAGCCTCCCAGGCTGGTGCAACTGAGGTGGTGAGACGAAAAGTCGGATATTTCATTCCCTGATTTGTTGACAACCGAGAAAAACAACATCATAAGCTCTAGTTGACGTGTTAGGATCGAGCTAACCCACTCTTCAAGAAATTTCAAGAAATTTCAAGAGACCTTCACAAACCTAACACTAAGAATGCAAGTCATCGGACCTTGAATTCAACAAGTAAAGTAATCTCGCTGGAAGGGTTACCTAGTCATCCGTGTGTAGGGTTGTTCAGTGGTGTCCGTCCATACCTCAACGATGCGTTGACGTAGAGCCGGAGATCACCGAATTCACTTCGATTCACTTCGGACGCTTCGCGGCAACACTACTGACGTCGGACGGTCCATTTTCTGAGGGCAAATCGGGTAAGTTGCGGAACGATCACATCCCACCACCCGCGGCGCGCAATTGAAGTTTCTTCTTTTGCCTCCTGAGGTTCGCAATAGTTCGCAACGTCCCGACGGTCCGTCTTCGTATTTTCGACTATCTTTGTATTTTCTGACGTATTCTTCCCACCGTCACCAAATCGGGTACGTTACAGGAACGATCATATCCCACCACCCGCGACCCATAAGTAGGTAATTTCACGTTTCTTCCTGAGGTTCGCAATGTCCTGAGACTACAACACATCCACCAAAAAAATCCCAAAACTTGAGGGAGCATGCAAAGCTACATTGAGCGGACTCCTCTAATTTTTCTAGGTGGGAAGTTGTAACGTTGAAGCTACAACCAAAAGGTCAAATATGTGTACCCAGGCGCGATAATCCATCGGACACTTCGCGCTAGATGATGCAGGCAGTAGCGAGATCGCATGGAGCCGAGAGGGCGCCAAAGGAGGACATGTGATCCGCACCTGATAGGTTGGGTTACTTCTACAAAGCAATCATGAGACATGTACCTCGCGCTTTACATAGCATAATACGCAGAAGCAAGTGCAGTTAAAGAGTCCAAGTTAAAGGTTCCTTGAGGTCATCGACCCTGTCTTTTCTGTCTCCGTGAGCTCGACGCCGACGGCCGTGCCGGCTGGTGAGGCGTGCTCGAAGGACGCGGCCGCCGGGAAATCGAGGGCCTCTTGGAGTTCTTTGACAAGGGCATAGGAGTTGAATGCGTCGAGGAGTTTGATGTACCCAGGCGATCCACTCAACACTATTGAATCAGTCAATTTTTGCCACATTCCGATGAATGGGAAACCACTCACCTTTGAACGAAGCCCTGCCTGGGTGACGTACGCCCGCGTGGGCTTCTGATGCGGTTTCGCACCCTACGTCAACGTGATCCTCTGGACTGGCCCTGCCAACTTCTCAGCCTGCAGCTCGGTGGTATGTACGAGGATACAATCCACAGATGGGCACGTCGCGTACGTGTGCCTTAGGAGTTGTTTTCGGCTCGACGTGGCTCTAGAGTAGAGACGAGGTACCACGTCAGGATGCGAGGAGGGTCGGGAGTTTTGAGAGGTAGGCTTGGCTGTGGTTGTTGAGATAGTCCATGGCACCTATGATATTGAGGTTTTGGTGGTCAGGGAGGAGGAGGACTGTGATGCGCAGGTTAAGTGGGGTGGCCATCATGATGGAGTCAGGTCCGTTGACTTCGTCGTGCAAATTATCCATTCATCTTATATTTGCATTTAGATGGCATCGCAACTCTGGGTAAACTGACAAAGAACCGATCTTCCCGTTGGAAGTGACAAGAATCCATTGATACCCATTCCCTGCAGTAGTCGGGTTGATCGTACGCAGCAACCTCCATAGTTATCTCTTGGTGGCAGCATGCGTGGACCCAATACTTTCCACACTCGTGGCAAATCAGTATAGCTGGGAAGGTTAATAATCTCATCTCCCAGACACAGTGGCTAATTTCATTAACAATGTGTAAACAGGTATGTGGGATAATATCAAGTTCGCCAGGGCTTCCAATAGCCATATTCTCCGCGTCCGCCTAGGACTTAAAGCCGTCTTCTCTCTGGATGGACCCCAAACTTGGGTGGAGGTGGATTCAGTGGATTCAAATGATGTAGGTCAAGCCTCGTTATCTGATATAAAGTCCTCCTGACTTCCTTTTTACCAGAATTTGTGGATTTTTACCTTTTACTGTCTGCATTAGATCGCATCCGCTCACCCGGGCGTTGTCACCCTCCACGGTATCGTGGAGCACCTCAACCACACCTACATCATCATGGACTACGCACCGGACCACGATTTGTTCACGGAAATTCTCCAGCTATCTTGGAGACGACGCTCTCATCAAGGATATCTCCCTTCAGCTGCTCGACGCAGTTGACTATTGCCCTGCTCTGGGTATCTAGCATCGGGAATTGAAAACCGAGAACGTCCTTTGCTTCGACGATGGCCTCTGTTTGGCCATTACAGATTTTGGTCCCGTTGCGACTGAGAAAGTTAGCGGCGAGTGCCGCACTGGCAGCGTGTATCATATGAACCCAGGTTCGTGTTTTCCTTTCACCTCATTCTTTCGTATGAGGGTCTCATGTCCTCGTAGAATGCCAGGGAAGGGGGTTTGCTCCCACCGGAATTAGTCTCCCATGTTTAACGATACCTGATCCCTTGGTATCATTCTGCCCAACTTGGCCACGGGCCGCAACCCTTGGGAGTCAGCGGCAGCCGACGATCCAACTTTCCAGACCTCCCTCCGTGATCCCCTCAACTTCCTTCGTAGTATTTTGCCCATCTCCTCCGAGGTCAACGACATTCTGTCATTGTTCTTGCGCAATAACCCGTTCCGCTGACCTTTTAGTTAAGATAGCGCAGAGATTGAGGACGGAAACCGGAAATCCACGTTATAGAAGATGAACGCACCAGTTTGCTCACCCTGATCTGTTGACCATCCACGTGACCAATTTGTCGCTCCACTTCATTGCAATCTTTTTGCTCCACTCATAGGTCTTACGTTGAAGGACGCGATCGTCTTGAGCTTCAGCGTATGTTTGGCATAGTCTTCTTCCCAAGAAAAACACACTGACACGGTAAACAGCTGTGGTGCGGCCTTGCTTGAGGGTCACTTTCTGCGTACTACAGTCCGTCCCCTTCGACATGCCTATGACCAACCACATTAAGTGCCTTGAAAGCAGGTTTTCTGATCTAATATCGATCCTGGGCAGATTGGCACCGCCTTTTCAGCAATGATTCAAGCCCAACTTGCTTTGTGCCCTCCAGTGTATCGGGACTAGCTTCGAATTCCCTAACAAATATCTATCAAGAAAGACTTTAGTCATCATTCACGTTCGTTCACTGGAGTGCATAGACTACAGGAATCCTTCTCTTCACCTGGTCTACACCCATTGTAATGCCCTCCAAAATCTACGATTCCGGATTAGGTGTATTTATCAGGCTTCCGAAGCCCCCCCTCAATCTCTCTCTCCTCCCAAACCCACGTCCTTATTAAAACACACCCTCGCAAATAAAGTCGCGAGATCAATCACGCTCGTGATCCCAGCTGCATTCCATACCTCCCCATATTTCACCCATCTGCGGTCCCGACCAAATGTACGTTATGTTCAGCTTTCCAGATTGCACGAGGCGTTTTAGGGCTTCTTGTTGGACGGTACACAGAGGTGGGTGCTAGTGGCACATGTGAGGTTGCGTGGATGTGACATACTACTTCGTTTGGATGGTCGCCCTTGCGATATGAGTGGATCGCAGTCCATTGCGCGCAGACGGGCTTGGCTGTGGTTGCGGACCGACCGTCTCAAATCATGGGAAGATTAGTCGTTCTGTGGACACAACAGGTAGAACATATTGCTCTTCCCTGTTCTACGACGATGCTCACAACTCACTGGCGCGGTAGTGGTTCTAATTTCCCGACGTCTCTGGCTATACTTTTGATACTCATATTTTAACTCGTCGATGCTAAACAAAAAGATGGTATCCTGTCTATGCAAAAAATGCAGAAGTTAGGACTATGTCCGAGTCGTAATACGTATGATTACGGTCTAGCGAGCAACAGAAGAACGAAAGCAGGAAGAAAGCGCAGACAACATAGCGATAGGAAGGGGTCAACCAGGACAATGATGGATTATGAGAGGTATGGCAAGCATTCAGTTTGGCCTGTTACTTTGATATTGGTTCTTCAGAATTTTTGCGCGGTTTATCTGTGGATCATGTCGAACCGGGGAGAAATACAGCTCGGAAGAACATACTTCGAGATCCCTTTCCAGGGCATCAACATCCCGAATGCATGAGTTAATCTCGCTTGAGAGACCCTCCCAAACGGCCTTTATCTCCTTAAGAATTGCGCCAGACGTCATGAGCGTCCTCACGCTGAGGTCAAGGATCACGCAGCGGATACTAAAGAACGTATATTGTGGACAAAGTAAGCACGTTATTTCATGAAACGATGTCAACAGCTCACTTTACTATGTCCTCCGTGAATTTATCAGTGAAACTTGTATCCGATTGACGCATAATTCCACCATTGACGGCGTCCTGTAAAATTTCTTCCAAAGATGAGAGTCGAAGTTGAAGTGTTTTCATGAGGATTCGTGGGCGCATGGCGTGCACGCATATAAGAAAACCGAGGAGGACGGCTCCAGCCCGCACTAGGTCTTGCGGGATGAGGGATAGAATGATCATCCACGCTGCTGAGATGATTGCTTGGTGGTATTCCTGAAGCATGAATGGTAGGGGAGCGTGTTTTGTTTTCCTATGACCGTTGACGACATCGACTCTTTTTATACGAGGCCGAATCATCTAGAGTCACCGAGGCCACCCTTTCTGAGTGCAAATCTCTTGGTCCGGTCATGAAACCGGCAACGTAGGGGTTTGAAATTCTAAAAAGGAAGAAGGCTGTGCAGGCATTACTGCTTTCAGAATTATGTTACTGTACAGTTGCAGACAAACAAAGTCATCAAATTTGATAACTTGAGAATGATAATTTTTATCAACATTCTGACTTCAGATTCATATAGTCTGCCAAATTGATCAAGATCGACGTCGTCAGCTATCTGTCTTGAACGATACCTTGCACGAGGGAAAGGTCGTCCAAAAGGGTCGAAAGTCAAACCACGCAACCCCCTGGCGCGCCTAAACGTGAAATGTTGTAAAAATCCGTGGTGCGACAGGGTGCGACATTGCGAGCACCAACACCCGATGTTCCGGACAACGGTACATCGGGATCAGTCAGGGCCAGCGCACATCCACTTACGGATTCCTTCCCAGGGGCGACGCCGATGATGAATACGAGTTCGATGACGAGCATTTTGAAGAGATGCTCAGGTTGGCGGATGATACTCGCCCCGTGAAAATGAGGGACATACCAGTCAGCACTCTTGATGCCACAACAACCCTTTGATACTCACCTCACGACATCCAGACCAACCAGCCGCGGCATCAGGAGTCCGACCCAATGAGCGGAGAGCGACAGACTCAGCCCAAGACGGATTGAACACGGCACAGCAACTCCAACTTTGAGACGCACTCGCAAACCTGTATGAGCTCCCATTTCCCCCATGCCTGATGTTCTACCCTCTTTCAAAGGTCCGTTATTCAGTCAACACAACACATTTTCATTTGAAAGCGATAGTGACGACGGCGAGGAGTCTGATAATCAAGAGGAACGAGGGTCAGACATAGCGAGCTCGGAAAAGGGGAAAAATTCTGCCGGTGAGCCTTGGTGCTGCATCCCCAAGTCTTATCTGAAGGCTGTCCGTCGATCCAGGGTGGTTTACGCAGCCAAAGTACATGCCGAATTGGTTTTATCAGTACTTCCAAGACGTCATCAAGACAATGTTCGCCACAAAGGGGGTCGGAAACTTGAGAAACCTGCGGCTTTCAAGGATTATGACCCCCCACTCTCCTCCATCTTTCTGGATCCATCCGCCCGAGCCTGTTTTTGATCTCTCGCAGCACCGGTTCAATCTGATATCCCTGTACTGCCCCCGTGTTTACCTTTGGCTTCCCCACCACCTCATTGACAGTATGCGCTGTCCAAAGTGAAGCTTGAGGAACAAGGGGCCCTTCCCCCTCGGCGCATTTTTTATCTCGAGGATGCGTTCTACCTCATCTCATGGGCATTCTACTGTCGACATGGGTGCAGGCCTTACTTTAAAGGATGGAACCAGACACTCTGAACTCCCTCCCTCGATACATTCGTCTTCCGTTCTCGGCTATCCTTTTGTATAAAAGTGGACTCTCCCATCGGGTTATGATCCATCTCTGAGCGGTGAATCAGCACAAGATGGAGCCGAGGGGTGTTCGGTCACTGCTATATGAGATGCATACCGTTTGCTTCAACATTCTTCAGCTGCAATATATTGAGGCTGATTCGTGGGCGTAAGGACAGCACCAATGAGTCCCAACAGACTATGGATGTACAGGGTTTTGGTGACTTCAGTGACCCCCAGTGTTATGCAGGTTTGTTCCTAATGAACGCTACTTAGCTATGATGATGAACAAAGCATTTGAGAGAGATCAGGCTGATGCAAACACCACACTGCAATGTCTTCCGCCTGACCTTTCAAATGCATTTCTTGTTCCTCTTCTTTTTACCCTGTCCCCGTTTAATTAACGGTAGAACAACCTCAACGACGTAAGCGCGAACACAATTCCATGCTCATCCGCCGCCTTGACACACTCCTCATCCATAATAGTCCCACTCGTCACCACAAGGTACCTCACCTTGCTCTGCCGTGCACGGGAAGAACACATCGCTAGAACACGCAACTCCATCCAACTTACCCTCTCTTCTCCTCCTCCAATGCTGGCACCTCGCCCTCGAACAAGGACTCCCACTGTTCCTTCTCCCCTCTCTTCAGCACTTCTCCGCTGACGAACAGGTGGCTTTTTCTGCGCGTTTTACTTCCTTTTTAAAGGGGAGAGCGAGGACGCGTGGATTTTGGCGGGAGTCGCAAAAGGGGGACATATGCCCCGCACCTGATAGGTTGGGTTCGAGTGAGCTCTACAAGGTGATGAGAGCAAACGTACCCTGGGCTCTAGCATACGCGGAGGCGAGCGGAGCCAAAGTTTCCTTGGGTCGTCGACTCCGTACACCTTTTTCTTTGTCTCTGTGAGCTTGACGCCGACGGCTGCACCGCCTGGTGAGACTTCCTTGGAAGGCGCGGCGGCCGGGAGATCGAGGGCCTCTTGGAGTTCTTTGACGAGAGCGTAGGAGTTGAGCGCATCGAAGAGGTTGATGTACCCAGGTGATTCGCTCAACACTATTGAACCAGTCTATTTTTGCCAGATTGCGACGAATGAGAAACCACTCACCTTTGAACGGAAGCTCCCCCTCGGAGACGTACGCCTGCGCGGGCTTCTGATGCGGGTTCGCACCATACGTCAACGCGGTCCTGTGGACTGGCCCAGTCAGCGTCTCAGGTGGCAACTCAGTGCTAGCTTACTATTCCCTGAAGTAGCCCCTGGTTGCCTCATCGTACTGTGCGGTCATCTCGAACGCTTTGAGCACTCTCGATCACTGCTCCACACCTCCCTCCTCATCCTTCCACGCACCAAGGAAGGTTTGGATCGGAGAGGACGGAGACCCACCCGTGGTTCTTTGCTGTGGTGCGGAGGAGCGTTGCTCCGCGCCAATGTCGACTTCTTCGACTGCGTCTGCTAGGGTACAGTTTGGCTTAGCAATCCTTTCGGTGAATGTATAAAGGTTGCGCACGACGATTGGGGAGATATTTTGCACTTGAGGTCTTGTGAGTCCAAGAGGATGTTGCGTGCGAGGATTCCTGTTCTTTTTTTTGCTTTTGTTTTTTTTTGAGTGAATTTATGTGGATAGATGGGTGGGAGGAGGATACGAACCACTCTGTGCAGCTGGGTGGAGCATTTTGACTCGCCCGCCTACAATTTCTGGGGCTTTGGTGATGTCCGATACATCCCTTTTCCCATCTTCGTTAGTAGAAGGATTGATGATTGAAAATGAAAGAGAACGCATCCGAGTTACATAACCACCATCACCTCCGAAATTACCTTTGCAAACTCAACCACCATGACCTCGCAAACTCAGCAGCGAGGGCAATCCCACCGTAACCCTCGCAGCACTTCATACCCTCCCATCCTTCATCCATCTCGCATCTCCCACCCAATGCACGGCTCTGTTCAGCTTCCCGGCGTCTACCACCCTTCAGCGTCATTTTGTTGGCGGCGACGTGTTACCCGTTCAGGACACCTGTTTGTGCGAGGGCTAGACTGCTATACAAATCGACTATCATCTGTAATAGTAAGGCCTGTGCAAGAGACTACTAGATTGCCAGTGCAGACCGTCAACAAAAGGATGTTCGAATCGGCCCCTCGCTTTTTCTCGAACTCTATGCGTCCTCCGAAAGAATGGATAAGGGTTCCACATCGGGTACGAGGATACAATCCACAGGTGAGCACGCTGCGTACGTGTGTGTTAGGAGTTGTTTTGGGCCCGAGTTGACCGTTATAGGGTCCAGGGTGTCAAAGACGAAGTACCACGTCAAGTTGACGTCAAGAGACGCCAATATGGCACTTTTGCGAGGGGGTGCTGGATGGTGGGGAGTTTTGAGAGCTAGTCTTGTCCGTGGTTGTTGAGGTAGTTCAGGTACCTACGACGTCGAGGTTTTGTTGGTCAGGGAGGAGATGGACTGCGATACGCAGGTTGGGTAGGGTGGTCATGGTGTAAGTACGAGAGTCAGCTGCAGGTCTGTCGAATTCATCTTCCAAGTTGTTCACTCATCTTATGCTTACATTAACAGGTACATTTGCAACCCTACACAGGTAGACTGGCATACAGCCGGTCTTCTCGTTAGAAGTGAAGGATTCATTCCCCGCAGTAGCCAGGATGATCGCGCGCAGCAACCTCGATAGTTATCTTTTGGCAGCAACTTGCGTGGACCGAATACTTTCCACACTCGTGGTGAATCAGTATAGTTGGGAAGGTTAGTAATAAGGATATCCATACCTCATCACCTACACAAAACGGCTGATTTCGTTTACAATAGATGATATTACCAAGTTTTCAGAGAGTGTATCGGGCGAGAAAGTGAGTTTTAATTTCACGCTGGCCCAAATGCCAACTCTTGACCAATTTTTCGCTTTTAGGTCCAAGTCGAGAGAGAAGAAATTGGACCATAGAGGTTACAGCGACGTAACACTCGCCAAGACGCCAAATATAGATTCTGATTCGCAACACGAACAGACATAAACGAACGTACACCTTTCTACGCACCATTGCCATCGAGTTGACGCTTGAGGTCCTCACGGCTCACCGTCACGACAACGGTTCTAGTTCCACGAAAACAGCTTTACCTCCATTGGGACAACAATTCGACGATAGAACTACCAACGCCCCTGCATGCTTTCCAAAAATCACTCCGATTGCTCTTTGACTCTTTTCGGCTTCATTTCCAAATCACTTCTGTAGGGCATATTAGCAAGTTACCTCCGCATTGCGAGGAAATCCTAATTCCTTCCGTGATGTCTCACATGCCCTGCATGCGCCCTTCAAGATCCATGCATACGGACCAGGCCTACTTTCCAGAATTTGGAGCCTCCTTCCCAACCTCCTTCCCAACCAACGCCCTTATCAAAACAAACCCAGCTGTCAGATCAATCCCGCTCGTAATCCCAGCTTCACTTTATACCTTCCATACCTTGCCATCCTACACCCACCTCCGGTCGCCAGTGAAAAAATCATTCACCGTGCGCCACCTCGCCCCAAGCACTTTTGGTCTTAGTGGTTCATCCCCTGCCCATCCCTAACGCCCTCCACAAATTCACATTGCCACATCCTTGAATACCCGTCAATGTCCCCCCTCTCTCTGGGACAAAAACCCAAGGCATCTTGACATCTCTACCCTCCCCTTTACAAACACATAGGAAAGAGCGAGACCTCTACAGAACTGGCACGCCATCGGTGTCCTCTTGGGGACTCTTAGCAAAGTTTGAGAAACATTGCTGACGTTGCTCTGAGCAAACCTCCATCCCATCCTATGAACTACGTCATTCGTTTCCGACTACGGTCGTAACTCTACTTTTTCACACAAAGATTTCCATCTTTCCTGTGGTCATATGGTTTTCGAAGGGCAGGGGCGTGTCCTTGACATGCCCGATTCTTGGGAGAAGCAAAGGGATTTTGCGAACAAATACCCAAAAATGGGGTATGTGTTGAGACATAAAAGGATTCGGACTTCGAAGGATTGGGATGGGGTATCTGTCGAGGACTCTCGAAATACGGAACCTTCTGTATCTGTCTTTGTGTCGATTTAGACGCTCACTGCCATTAAAGGCTGTCTTGTCCTCTATCGTCGTTACGGTCACGCGATCTGGGTATCGTGAGCCACCCTGGTGGCCCTTTCCCCGATTCGGTTGTTGGCGAAGGCGAAGGCGTTCTCATGCGCGTTGTTATCAATGCTCCTTTGAAAGCGGAGAGCCCTAACTGATCTCCCGATCTGTATGCTTCAATTCTGCTTGCTTTAAATTTCACAGTATTCATACATCTACAACATTTAACTCGTCGACGCTAATCAATAAAGAGGGTAGAACACCCTGACCATGCAAAAAGTGCAGAAGTCAACAATCTCCAAGAATGCATATCATTACAATGTAGCGACTACCAGGAGATCGAAAGCAGGAGGAAAGTGCAGACAACATGGTGATGAGAAGGAGTCAGGCGGAATAGTGAAAGTAAGGTATGCATCCAGTTCGGCCTGTCACTTCCATGAATGATAGCGGTCCTTCATAATTTTTGCGCAGTTTATCTGTGCATCACGTAAAACCGGGGAGAGCAACAGCTAGGAAGAATATACTTCGAGGTCCCTTTCTAGGGCATCAACATCCCAAATGCACTTATTAATCTCGAGTGAGAGACCCTTCCATACCGCTTTTATCTCCTGAAAAATGCCGCCAGACATCATGAGCGTCATCTCGTGGAGCTCAAAGATCATGTACTGGATTCTAAAGAGCGCATAATGTTGACAGCGTAAGTCTGTTATTTCATGATACGACATCGAGAACTCACCTCCCCATGTCCCTCGTGAATTGATCAGTGAAACTTGTATCCGATTGACGCATAATTCCATTATCGACGGCATCCTGCAATTTTTCCTCCAAGGACGAGAGTCGAAGTTGAAGTCTTTTCATGAGGTTTCGTGGGCGGATGGTGTGCAGACATATAAGAAAACCGAGGAGGACGGCTCCAGCACGCACTAGGTCTTGCGGGATGAGGGATAGAATGATCATCCACGCTGCTGAGATGATTGCTTGGTGATACTCTTGAAGGGTTGAAAACATTTACGGTTGGGGAGAGTACTAAGGAGTACTAGTCACCTTTTCACTTTTCACCTTTTATTGCCGTGACCCTCTCTCGTTTTCACCATCTTGACCCTTTAGGATCGTGCGGAAATAAGCACACAGGTAAATGATGGGGTGACCACCGTTACTACTGTAACACGTTGGTCAGATAGCAGCATTCAAAAGTTTATGGTGGAATACCCAACCCAATTATTTAAAGCATCTGTCGCTGCACTTTGTTTGTCTGAGATCTCCGAGTATCGAGAGCACCAAAAAAAATGTGGAAAATACAATATTTTTTGGTGGGACAAGTGTGAAATGAAATGGAAGTAACAACAGGGGGTTCGGGTTGTGACATTCGACGCCACAGTTCAGTCGAGATGTGTGACAGGGTCTTTCCCAACTTGGATCAGGTCCGATGACTTTTAACTCAAAAGAGGCTTCAAATTTGCCCCAGATCCGCCGATCCTGTACGTCATCAACGTGTACGATGTCCGATTAGCGCTTTGGACAATTCAGGGGAACGCCCGTGGCCTGTTTTAGCATCATTACATAGGTCTGCTCTATGTAAGGACTGCTTTCTATTAGGATGGTCCATACGTACCCAAGGGCCAAAATATCCCCTTCAAAGTCAACGCATATGGATCCGGCGTATCAGGCTTCGGCACCTTCTTTCCAATCTCCTCTTCCTTATCAAATAAACCCTCGCAAACTCAGCAGCCAGATCATAACAAACCTCTCTTCAACCTCTCTTGTATGGGCTTTGTGAACTCCGGTAGGGCGGCCTGGTTAAGCAACAGCCCAGGAGTCAGGATGTACTTTGCCCTCGGGCACGTCGCAAAGGTATGCGTGCAGCGTGGCTGCCCAGAGGACGCGGGGATAAGGTCAAGCGTGGCAGTACCACGTTACAATGGGCGCCTTTGCGATAACTGCAGGGTCAGAGTCCATCGCGCAGCCGGGCTTGGCTATGGTTGTTTAGGTGGGAGGAAGGTGACTGCGAAGAGAATGAGTGGTGCGGTGTGGTGAGAATACGTAGATGCCATGGTTGAATGGAGATTACTTATCGACCTAGCGTCGTACTTTTATGTTGGAATTGAACATTCAGAACAGCCAGCGCTCAATCGCTGAAGGAAGCTATCTTTCTACACTCCCTGACACCGGAAGCGTCAGCACCTAGGAACTCGGAAAGTCCTCAAGTTTCCACCGTTATACGTATCTCAAGGGAACGAAAGAGCAGATAGGCTCGCGTTCATCCACGTTCTTGAGATATTGAAGGTACTTATACTATAGGAAGTTCACTATCATCGAGCGCTTCACTCAGTCACCGCCTCTTGGTGACACCTCCCAGGTCGTTATTGGGTACCTCTCGTGTTTATTTGCGAACGACCCTGCACACTCCCTGAACAAACGTATGCTGTAACCGAAGTTCAGTATTATCGAGCGCTTCACTCAGTCACCACCTCTTGGTGACGACTACATAGCGAGGTCAATCCCACCGTAACCCCCGCAGCACTCCACACCCTCCCATCCTTCACCCACCTTGCGTCTCCCACCCAATGCACCACTCTGTTCAGCTTCCCGGCGTCTATCACCATCTTCAGCGCCATTTTGTTGGAGGCGACGTACCCGTTCAGGACACCTGTTTGTGCAAGGGTTAGAGAGCCAGTGCAAACTGTCAAGAAGAGGACGTTTGGATCGGCCCATCGCTTTTTCACGAACTCTGTGCATCCGAAAGACTGGATAAGGGGTCTATCGAGGGTACGAGGATACAAGAGTCCACAGACGGCCACGTCGCGTACGTGTGCATTAGGAGTTGTTTTGAGCTTGAGGTGGCTCTAGGGTGTTAGAGATGGAGTACCACGTCAAGATGCGAGGAGGTGCAGGACGGTGGGGAGTTTTGAGTGGTAGGCTTGGCTGTGGTTGTCGAGGTTGTCCATGGCACCTACGACGTCGAGGTTTTGGTGTTCATGGAGGACTGCGATGCGCAGGTTGGATGGGGTGGCCATGACGTACGAGAGTTAGGTCCGTTGACTTCGTCTTGCAAATCATTCATTCATCTTATACTTGCATTTAGGTGCCTCAACTCTGGGTAGACTGACAAGCAACCGATCTTCTCATTGGAAGTAACAAGAATCCATCGATATCCATCCCCCGCAGTGGTCGGGCTCATCGTGCACAGAAACCTCGATAGTAATCCTTTGGCAGCAGCTTACTTTCCACAGTTGTGGTAATTCGTATAGCTGGAAAGTTCAGTAATGAAGACCCATACCTCATCTCCCAGACAGTGGGGCTAATTTCACTTACAAGGCGTGAATAGGTATCAAGTGCGCTAACAGCTTGTCATCAGGCGAGAAAAGTGAGTTTGAAACCCGTCCTACCGCAAGTGCTAAGTTGGCCAACTCTCAACCAATCATTCGCCTTAGGTCCACTTCGAGAGAAGAAATTGGACCGCAGAAGTTACAACGATGTTATCCTCGCCAGGACGCCAAAATACAGATTCCGATGCGCTGCAGATGCCATTCCGTTTAATACGGAAGTCAGCAACAACCACAGGACTTTTTGCAACCTTACATTCTGCAGCTCTGTCAAGATGCTTGAGGCCTGCTCGTTTCAGAAGTCCGGGACTTCCAGTGGCGATATTTCCCGCAGCCGCCCTTGGTCCCCACGGTATCGAGCGAGGGTAGAAGATGAACGCACCTGTCTGCGCACATTTCATGCCCATGACCGATCTGTACGCTCCACTTCATAGCGATCTTTTTGTGCTCGACTCACTGGTTTCATAGGTCTTATGTTGATGAAGATGATCGTGTTGAGCCTCAGCGTACGTTTGGCATGGTAGACACTGACACGGTACACAGCTGTGGTGCTTAAGGAATCACTTCCTGCATGCTACAGTTCGTCCCCTTCAACATGCCTCTGAACAACCACATGCCTTGAAATCAGGCTTTTTGGTCTGATCTTCACCAATATCTTCATGGCTTCGGTACTGGGCAAGTTGGCACCGCCTTTTTAGCAATGATTTAAGCCCAAATTGCTCTGCGTTCTTCAGTGGTTAAAAGCTACACTCAGCGTCGGGACCCGCTTCGAATTCCCTAACAAATATCTATCAAGAACGACTTTAGTCATGGTTCACGTTCGTTCACTGGGGTGCACAGGCTACTGGAATCCTTCTCTTCACTTGATCTAGACCCCCCAAAATCTACGCATACGGATTAGGTGTATTTGTCAGGCTTCGGAAGCTCCCCTCAATCTATTTCTCCTCTCTAACCCACGTCCTTATCAACACACACCCTGGCAAACGATGCTGCAAGATCAATCCCGCTCGTGATCCCAGCTGCATTCCATACCTCCCCATCATTCACCCACCTGCGGTCCCGACCCAACGCACATTATGGTTCAGCTGTCCTGATTGCGCAAGACGTTTTAGGGCTTTTTTGTTGGACGGTACGCGGAGGTGGTGTGGGTGCTAGTGTCACATGTGACGTTGCGTGGATGTGACGTAGTACCGCATTAGGATGGCTGCCCTTGATTGGAGTCCATTGCGCGCAGACGGGCTTGGCAGTGGTTGTCGACGTATCAAGCCACTGGTAGTCTGGGAGGAGGGTGAGTTTGTGGCTGCGAATCAGAGGCTGGGACTCTGTGAAAACAGGTAGAACATACCGCTCTTCCCCGTGGGCCGTTCTACGACAGCGCTCACAACTTACTGGCGCGATAGCGGTTATAATTCTGCGACAACGTCTCTGGCTATACACTACGCGGGATAAACTCCATCTTCGCCCTTCCACAACGGTCCCTATCCTCGACCACTTGGTTTGGGATGTTGTTGGCGAAGGCGCCGGCGTTCTCATGCGCGTTGTTAGGAGAGCTCTAACTGCCGTCTCGATCTGTATGCTTCAATTCCGCTTATTTTGAATTTTACGTTACTCAAAGTCATACATTTCCAACATTTAACTCGTAGATGCTAAATAAAAAAGAGGGTAGAGTGTCCTGTTTATGCGAGAAATCCACAAGTTAGAACAATCTCCGAGTGGGAATACATGTGAAAAACGAAACGAGGCAAGCGCAGATAACAAAGCGATGGGAAGGGGTCAAGCAGGACATTGATAGATCATGAAAGGTATGGTATGTATTCAGTTCGGTCTGTCACTTCCACAAATGATACTGGTTCTTCAGAATTTTTGCGCGGTTTATCTATGCATCATGTCAACTCGGGAAGGGCAACAGCTCGGAAGAACATACTTCAAGGTCCCTTTCTAAGGCATCAACATCCCGGATGCACTCATCAATCTCGAGTGAGAGACCCTTCCAAACGGCCTCTATCTCCTGAAAAATTTCGCCAGACGCCATGAGCGTCCTCTCGTAGAGCTCAAAGATCTTGTAGCGGATTCTAAAGAGTGTATATTGTGGACACAGTAAGCATGTCATTCATGAAACGACGTCAGCAACTCACTTCCCTATGTCCCTCGTGAATTGATTAGTGAAACTTGTATCCGATTGACGCATAATTCCACTATCAACGGCGTCCTGTAATTTTTCTTCCAAGGATAAGAGTCGAAGTCGAAGTGTTTTCATGAGGGTCCGTGGGCGGATTGCGTGCACGCATATAAGGAAACCGAGGAGGATGGCACCAGCCCGCACTAGGTCTTGCGGGATGAGGGATAGAATGATCATCCCCGCTGCTGAGATGATCGCTTGGTGATACTCTTGAAGCGTTGAAAACATTTATGGCTGTGGAGAAAGTTCTGCAGTAGTCATCTATCTTTATAGCATTTCTTGAAGACCGATCCCTCAATGGCAGAATTCCTTTTTGGGCGAAGTGTGAAATTTCCCCTTTAGGAATAATAGAGAGAAGTCCCACTGAAACTGGAGACTGCAAGGTAGACACGTTGACTTTGACGTCTGGCGAAATGATCAGAGCCAGAATCGACGAATCAGTGGTTATGTTAATTTAGTCTAGCACGGTCGGTAATCAATAACCGACTGCACCGCTCGGTTTTCTGGCTCCACCTAACTCCAAGGGGGTCCCAAAAATTTAGAAACTACCCGGGGTCGATTTTTTTTGTTAACGCTCTTGCTACCCCCCTCCTGCCTTCCAAATAAGGCATGTTTTCATCCAAAAAGGGTATGTTTTTCCACACTTTTTTTGAAGAAATTTCCGGTGGGCACATCAACGTATTCATATTCGAAATCGGCATCAAACAAATTTAATTTCAAGGTAAATGGACGAGATTTGAGCATGCTACATAGAAAGTACTCTGGAACTACATAAATCTGTTTGTTTATTTGGTGAAAAAAAAGCGTGCCATGCTATGTACACAACATGATACTGTAATTAAACATTCAAGCACCATACAAATCATGAGTTGGCTCAGATAAGACCTGCTAGTATGAAAAATGAGAAGAAACAGACCAAAAACACCAAGAACAATCTGTTCTTCACCCAAATAGTGCTTTGAATGACCTTCATTAGCTGTCTAAGGCCTGCAGATGTGTCATGCTGCTAGCAGCCTTAAAAAAAAAAAAAAAAATGACAACAATTTTTTTAAAGCACTCCGAGATCCCCCCCCCCTACCTCAGGTCATGGCTTGAATTCCTGGTACCCCCTTGCCTAACTCACTAGTAGATATTTACAATGGAGAGTGCATTAAGTTCCAGCCCGTTATTCAAACATGTATAATTGTCCAGTATCTACTAGGGCTGCTCACCATGTCCGTCTTAGACAGATAGACAGGTCCATCACACGGGCACCATCACCGTACCGTTTGGACATGTCACAAGTTTCCTGACGGACGGTAGACGGATGGGGAGAGGCCATCTGTTTCCGTCAAGTGATGGGCGTAAACGGGGTTGACGGGCATCACCGTAGTATGGAGTTTGAATTTGAGAGTACACCAAGGCCGCTATTGCCTTCCAATGCTCACAAACACCGCAAACTTTTATTCAGAGACAGGCCACTTGGCCATTTATCTTTCTTTATTTATGTGCACCTTTGTTGGGGTTTTCAATATTCCGATGACCTGATAATTTTTATTATTATGAATTCCGTGATGGCATCGCAAAAGTCCTCGCTAGTGAATGAAAACTTTCAGCAACAGTCCCCCAGCAGTCAGCAGGACAATTTCAAATTTAAATCTATTGAATAGAGTACAAGGAATTCACCTAATGTGCTCGATCACGCCTAGAAGTGTAAGCACTAACCAAGACCGATCACGAAAAAAAATCTCATTGTGGACCATGGTGGGTAGGTATATATTTATAAATGCTTTCACTTTTATTTCCTATGTCGCACATCACACGCCACCTCATATGTCAACACACCACCATTCCCTCAATATGAACCCAAATCAATGCGCTTGTGGACCGAATGGCGAACTGTTGCCAGATGCAAGCCAGGATACTGAAAATCATTTTTAATACCCTTCAATTCCATGTATAATTAAAATCTGACGAAGTTAATAAAATCGACGCCCGTCTACATCTGTTGACGGCCGTTTTATATCCGTCCGTCTCTGTTTGGTTTTGCTGAGGTGACCCAGATGGACGGTTGGTGGTTAAACTACCCCCATTGACCCCCATCAATTAGACAGCTGTGTCTGTCAGACTGACGGTGTGCAGCCCTAGTATCTACTTAGTAAGAAAAGTGAATATTTGGCAAGTTTGCTGACTGCTCAACAGATGAAGCAGTTGAGTAATTTGGGGTCCAGTGTCAGTGATTTTCTCTTTCTGCCACACAGTGACTATGGTGGGCAGTCACTGCAAACAGTTCATAATTGAGGTGATTCTGATGACAACTATGCTATTCCCATTTTGCTAGATGTCAACCCCAACATGTCTACCTTGCAGTCTCCAGTTTCAGTGGGACTTCTCTCTCCTCCAGAAGTCATGGCCTAGATGTCAACCCTAACATTGCCCCAACATGTCATCTACCTTGCAGTCTCCAGTTTCAGTGGGACTTCTCCCTCCTGACCCAATGACTAGAAGTCACATAGTGAGTAAGTCAGTCCCCAGCCTCCTACCCATCCATTGTTGCAGGTTTGAAGGAAAATACAAGTTACTGTCCCATTTCAATCAATTTGGCAGGGCCCGTGACATGTGACAGACCTGCTGAAATTTTGGTTTCGGCAACCTCCCAGACATGCCCAAATTTTCAGCAGTTTAGCACCACAGGGCCCAGGCCACAAAAAAATTTCTATATCAGTCACATGATTGCCAAAGTGAATTCAGCACACTATAAAAAGCTCTGTCACATCCATGACATTTTAGTATTTTGGGAGGCCCTGTGACACATGACTGCCAAATTGAATGAAATGGGACAGTACTTACATCAGATATGAATTATTTTGCAGGAATCTGCTTACGAATACCATCAAACTCCTAACTCTTACTTTTGGCTAGCACAAGGGGCAAACAGGGTTCATTGCCTGGCAATGAAGTAATAAAAAGCAGATAACTATGTTAAATAGTGAATTTCAAATTTGTATCAAAAATGCTTAAATAAAAAAGATTCATTGATATTTCAACTTTGCATCCACAAAAAGGGGATATCAGGTATGTAAAAATATTCATCAGTGATTTGTTGGTGTGGGGATGACTGAGAAACAACAGGAATTGTTGCCAGAAAGGAGGATAAAAAAAGACCCTGCTTTACCTTGACAACAATGATGAGGAAATTATTTAATGTCACTGAAGGGTCTTTCTGGCACAAGGGAACAGGAACAAAGAATTAAAATTATTTCTCAGGGTCCCTTTGTCCTAAATTTAATTTCCTTTATTGGTTTTACAGTGCCAAGAAAGACCTTTCAATGATATTAAATCGTTTCCTCATCATTGTCGCCAAGGTAAACTAGGGTTTTCTTTATCTTCCTTTCCTGGCAACAATTTTTTTTGTTTCTCAGTCATTCCTGCACCAACAAATCACTGATGAATATTTTACATACCTGATATCCTTTTTCTGGCTGCAAAGTTGAAATAACAATACAGTCATTCACCGGCTAATGAGACACTGAAAATAAAAATTGATAGGTGTGTCTAGGTACATATCCTCTGCAAAATATACATGTACAAGATGGTGGACAAGGTTAATGTGAGTGTTGAGAGAAAAATTCGGCCGAAACGAATGAGACTGGGGCCAACTGCACCAAAATCAGTGTCAGGAACAGAAAATGGACATATATGGGTGAATGAGACACCCACGTTAGATCTGAGATCACGCTTATCCGATAATCGGAGATAAGCCTTATCTGTCCTTGCTGTTGGTGGTTTCGTCGTCGCTGTTGCTTTCGTCGTCGTCGTCACTTGTGAAATGTTCCCCTTCCTCCTCCTCTGCAAGCCCTGTTCCAGTCCGGCCTGCCAGAAAGTCCTTCAACAATGGTGGAGGCACCCGTTTCGGAATTGCAGCCATAACCGGCTTCTGTCCAGCACTACCTCCACCATGCCCACGCCTGTGCCCACGCCCACGCCCACACCCTTGCCCCTCATTCGCCGCTTTCCATACTGCCAATGCTTCCTCGTATTTGGCAGTCTCACGTTCTTTCAGCACCTTTCGTGTATCCTCAGCCTGCTGCCACTTCTCCTTTGCCGCTTTCCACTCCGCTCGTAAGTCCTTTCTATTCTCCTTTTCCCTTTCCTCTGCCCGACGCTCCTTCTCAAAATTCACTCGTTCCTCATAGAACCTATCTCCTGTCAAAACACGTGGTAAACCATCTGGAAGAGTCCCTTGCCGCTTCTTTTTTTTTTCTTCTCCTCCTGGAACTGAAGCGCACCCTTCGCTTTCGCACAATAGGCCTCGTTCAGCAAATTCCCTGCCTGCAGGGCGATGTTTCGGTTTGTGAGGTATTCATTACTTTTGTGGGACTCTTGAAGTGCGGCAAGCAGCAAGACCTCGGTCTCAGTTGTCGGCTGAATGGAGAGAAGAGGAGATGGTTGGGGGTGGGAGATAGTATGGGTGAGGGTGGTAGGCATCGTATCATGGGATGTGGTCAATGTGGTTGAGATGAGGTGAGCAAGTTTGGTTTGTGACAGCCCTTCGATTGCTTCGTTGATCACGTCCTGTTTAGTGTTTGATGGACCGGCGATCGGGGCTTCGGAGATGGGCTCGTCTTCTGCTTCATCAATCTTGGCAAGCTTTCGTAACATTGTCGCAAGGACATCGATTGCGGGGCCGTCAGGGGGAAGAGGAACATGTGCCTCACATGAGGTATCCTTGCTTGGTGCGAGCATTTCTGCCGTTACGACATTTGGGTTGAATGGCCACACCCCAGTCTTCTTGAAGGCGGCCTTGATATTTTTGGGGGGTGAGCGCACGAACATGGGCTTTTCCATACACAGTGAGGAAGCTATTCTTATCCATGGCTGCCCCATTTTCTCGAAGCCACTTGTCACGCTCCTCGCCAATCAATTTCTTGAGTGGAGAGAAAATAACCACGTCAAGTCCTTGATAGATATGGGTGCCATGTGGGATGTAGCATA